>RCUC01156055.1:0-46383 GCA_003697995.1 Taxidea taxus jeffersonii | reverse complement strand
ATGAATTTCTTTCTCCCTAATCTCTAATTCCGGGTAGGTCTGTGTCCTAAGGCTTCCAAAAGACCAGTCTGTCATTAAATGGAGGGCTGTAAAGATTTTACTACCATCCTGTGAAACAAAAGCCTTGATCACGCTATTATTGCCTCTATAGCAAGAAAATAAACCAAAATGCCATTTACATGTCCCCACCGAGGCCCCCTACTTCCTGACAGCTGATGAAGTATATCCTGCATTTTACCTCTGGAAACATTGATTCAAACTATGGCAGGTCATAGGAGGAAATAAATGTTGATATCTCGCCATACAAGGCAATTCAGATGCCTTGGAACAGGGATGCAGACATGCATAGCCCTAAGTAAGGAGAGAACCTGAAACCAGATGCTACTGAAGGGCCAAAGTAACTCCATTTTGAGGCAGTAGCCATTCTGTTGTTTACATTAAACTGTGAGTGTCCAGTCTGTTTATCAAGGCCCAAACTGCTCTGGCCAATCCCTGCAACTTTAACCGCCCTGGCCCACCCTGGTAATCAGTAGAGCAACAGCAACCACTACTCCCACCCTGGTAATCAGTAGAGCAGCAACCACAACTTTCCCACCCTGGTACAAACAACTTTCAAAAATATCCCCTGGACAAAGTAGCAAATCCCCCATTGTTAACCGCCAGTTCTGCTTCTGTACTTCCTGCTTGCCAAAGCGCGCGCTCCCTGAGACCAATCAGGTTATGCCAAATACCCTTTTCAAATGTCAACCGATCAGTCCCACTCTACCTTGTTTGTACATGCCTATAAAAACCTTGCGTTTACTCACCTCGGGGCCTCTCAGCGTCACCGCTTGCGAGTGCGCAGAGGACCAGGTTCAAACCTGCAATAAACGACCCTTGCCGCTTGGCTTTGACTCACGTCTCTGGTGGCCTCTTTGGGGAATTCTCGTGACTCCAGGCATTACACTACAAGATCTAGGATCCTATTTTAGTCTCTTGATTAATCCAATGGGAGGCTAAAACTAAACACTTCACCTGTCTTGAGATTTCATAAAAATAAAATGGGGGAATAGGGACTGGTTAAAGATTTATTTAAGTTCACCTTTCTAAAATCAAACTTTTTCTTCAAATATACATTCGGATAAGTGCTGAAAGCCCATTTACTACATCCCAGCCGAGCAATCCAATCCTTGTCGCTTTTTTGGAATATAATTTCAAGACCACTGTACTAGGGGGTTCACCCAGACTTGACATCCTGGGTTATGGCTCAGCTTGGATCCCATCTCTCAGAATTCTGGATGACTCAGCAGTTGTGGACAGCCGTCATCTGGTGATACTGATACTTAAAACAGTGACAGCAAGCCACTGCAAGGGATGGAGGCACCCTCTGGATTGGCAATTAGAATTTTACTAGATTTAATAAAGTTTCTCATGCATTTTGTTACCACACACTTGTTTCATGAGCCAAAGTACTGAGTTACCTAGAATACTACATTCCATATACATGTGGGAGGTAGGAGAACATACCACGATCAGAGGCCAGGATCGCTGCCCAGGATGTCTGCAGAACTAGAGATCACAGATTTTTTTTGGTAACCTCTTAAATGTTTTACCTCATGGACCACATCATTTTTTAAATTAAGATTTTATTTATTCATCTGTTTCTGAGAGAGAGCGCATGTGAGTGAGTGTGTAAGTGGGGGGAGGGGCAAAAGGAGAGAGAGAATTTCAAGAAGACTCTGGGGGGTGGGGGGGCACTTGATCTCATAACCCTGAGATCATGATCTGATCTCAAGTGTCCAACAAGAGTTGGACACTTAACTGAGTCACCAAGGCACCCCCATAAATCACTTTTTAACACACATCTCCATTAAAGTAATTTTATTCTTCCCCACCCCAGCTAGGGTTGATTGTTACTTATTGTTAGTCATGTACTGATGAAGAAGAGTGAAGAGTAAGCAAACACCCCTCAAGGCTGTGGTTTCAACAAAGCAATTACTGAGAACTCTAAAACAAAGTAAAGCCCACAAACGGGTTTACAAAACATCCACAAAACCACAGTGTCCTCTGCTCACTCACTTGCAGATGACGTCTCTGTCTCTCTCCCCCCATATGGGGCAGGATACCAACAATTTCCTATTCTTGAATGCCCACTGAATGGCAGATATTATGCTAGGCACTTTATAGGAATCCCATTTAATTCTTTTACTTGTAAATTACATATTCTATTCACTTCCAGATGAGAAAAATGAGAAGCAGAAAGTTCTATACCTCCCTTGGGGTTATAATACTAATTTGTGAGGGAATCGGTGTCCGAATTTGGGGTAATTTGACCCCCAAATTGATACTATCTCTATCACATCTGGTATATTAAGAGAAACAAAATGGCCAGGCTCTATTCTCTTCAGAAAATATCGCCATATATGCCATCTGCTGGGGGAGGGGGAGAAGAAATTCTGGATTTATATTAAGCTAATTCTCTCCACAACTAAATTGCTGTTTATCAGCCACCTGTGCATAGTGTCTCTAATCCCACCACCAGTCGGGTCACACCATATGCTCCAGTGTAGTGTGGGGGGCTTGCCAAGCACGCTATACCACAGGGACTTCATGGTAAGCAAACCTGTATCAAATATTCTCCCTACTGAGATAAGGAAGAAGCAAATCATTTTCGTGATCAAACAGCATGAAGCTTTAAATAGGTAGAGATTACATATTACATCTTATTGCTGAAAATCTCAATAAAGATACCATAAACAGAAATCTACACATATAACAAATCACACTTAACTGGGATGGGTATCTGATTTATGTTAGGTTATAAATTTTTGAATCATGTGAATATAGTGCTGGAATGAAGCCCAGACCAGGAAATGTTAAAAAAAGGAAATAAATAAAACAAAAATGATAGAGAAAGAAAACTCTCCTTTCTTTTCCCTACCCCACTCCCTCTCAGTTTTAAAGTAAAACCTGATGGAACCTGAAATTTACTCAGGTTGTACTCCCTCCATTGGCAATGCACTTTCCCAAATAACTGAAGGCTTCTCCAATTATTGTAGAATGGTAAAATAGGAATGAAATGAATTACACAAGTAGTAAATACTCAATATACCATAGACATTAATCATCATGTTCTCTTAAACAGGTTTTTTTCTTATAGCTACATGATGGAACAATGAAAAAGGAAAGGCAGTTAATGTTCCACTGTATCAGAAGGAAAAAAAGAGTCCCATTAAAAAAAGGGGGAAAACATTGTAATGCATAAAGTTGTTAAGAACAGTGATAAAGCAAGCTCATTTTGTTTTTTTTTAAACATTCATCTAAAACATATATTATAGGTATTACTATTATTAGAAAAGAAATCTTAACAGAATTTTATGTCCTAAATTTTAAAATGTAAAACCTGTTTGAACATCATTTGTTCTTTCTTGAATTCTTTCATTCATAGTATGTACATTGGCATGTGTGTATGAGGGAGTGACATACAACATGTGATTCCAAATGTTGAGCTATGACATGGAAGAAGGGGACAGATAACATCTAGGTCAGTGTCTACTCAACTAAGATAAAAATCTGACCAGCTGTATTGGGAATAAATGACATGTCAACATAACAACCTTCTCATCTGCAGACTGGAAATCAATGCTGACATTAAAACATGTGTTTGCGGGGCACCTGGGTGGCTCAGTGGGTTAAGCCTTTGCCTTCGGCTCAGGTCATGATCTCAGGGTCCTGGGATCAAGCCCCGCATCAGGCTCTCTGCTCGGCAGGGAGCCTGCTTCCCTTCCCCTCTCTCTGCCTGCCTCTCTGCCTACTTGTGATCTCTCTCTCTCTGTCAAATAAATAAATAAAATCTTTAAAACAAAATAAAACATGTGTTTGGGTTTTGGGGTTTTTAAACAGGCTAGTGGACTTTTAATGATCCAGCATCTGTATCTCTGTAAGTAGGGCTAGTGAGAAAAGTTGCAGCAAAAGCAGTCAAAGCCCTGGAACATTTGGCCTCCTTTCTTTCTCAGCCTAAAACAGTGCCCTGACCAAAGAAAACAGAGAATCAGGAGATAAGCAGTCCTCAGCAAAGGCTCTGGAATGCTCTCTACAGCTGTGCTGAGTCCAAAGCCAAGGACCAGGTATGAAGAGGAGCAGGAGCTATTATAATGAAGATACCAGTCCAATTTCATTTTGGATGATGATTCCAGTTGGTTGGTAGTGTCCTCCTTGAGTATTATGTTAGAGGGATTCTAAGGTGGTACCCAGGATCCCAGTAAAGAGAACTTCAGTGAACTCATGCTGCCTGCCATGCGCACAGTAATCATATACAGGCCAAGTACGTGCCACCCCTATATGTGCAACTAACAACTCTCTATCACAAGAAAAGGAAGAGGAATTACATTAGAAGCATCTAAGAGACATTCTAAGGGTCCTGAGAGAGAGAGAGAGAGTGAGTAATCACACCCAAATGGAAGAATCGTCAAATATTTTATGGGGGAAAGAGCATTTCAAATGGTTAATAGAAAGGTACAAAAGAGGAAAAGTCTTTTGGGGTAGGGTAAACTGAGAAGGGGAAACATAAGAGGGATGAGAGGATAGGAAATCTAATTTGGGGAGATTCCAGATAAAGTATTGACATAGTGTAAAAGTGTTGTCCTGATAAGTAATGGGGATCCACTGAAGAACTCCAAAGGGTGGAGTAATATAATTATAGTTGGGCTTTGGAAAGAAGAATCTGGCAAACAATTCCCAGAAGAGATTTGATGGAGCTCTTTATAGAAGAGACCTGCCCACAGCAACACTGTAAACTAGGGGTATTAGAATGCTGAGCAAAAGAGAATATTTCACATGAGAGTTCAGAGAATTTACTGGATGTTAGGATGTAAAATAAATACTTTTTATAAATATTTAACTTTTGAGCCTGATAAATAGTAGAATTAAAGAAATAAGGAGATGACTTTACTGAGATGGCTAATTGCCCAATTCTGGCATCAGACATAGTTTTATATGACCTTGAACAAGATGCTGGATTTCTCTAAACCTCACTCCCTCATCTGTACAGAGTATACTCCCTATCATGTAAGGGTGTTTTGAGATTGAGAAGTTAATTATGGTAAAGCACTAAGTAGTACCATAACTAGAAGAGTAATCACTAAATGATCTCCTTCTTATGGTAATTATTAGAAATTTTAGGAAAAGGAATGCTAGGGACAAAACCCCACTTTCGTTGCAAGGGACAAAACCCCACTTAAATTCAAGGAAAAGTATGATTAAATAAAAACGTGTAGAGAACTTTCAGAATTGAATGATATCAAGTATTAATGTTCCCAGGAACCAAGCAATCAAGAAATTTACTCTTTCATATGTCTTCTCTCTTCTCCTGCTGAAGACTGGCTTTTACTATAAAGCTCTTACTTCTGCTTCTCTGTGAATTTTGTTTTCCTAGCACCAACTCTGTTTTTATCTGCATATGAATGTAATATGAGTTAGTGCAGCCTCACTAACTCATTCTCTACATCCCGTTTTGAAATTTCCCCAGGAGCCAGAATCCAGTTGGCTTAACATGTGTTCAGTGGCTCATTAAGCATCTTCCTGGGTCTCAGGAGCTAATTTGGTTACAGGTTCACCATTTCTGGCTGTGGTTGGGAGCAGGCATACAAAAAAAGAGGAGCTGGCAGGAAGAATAAATGGGAACTTTGAGCAGAAAGAATTAATTCGGGACAAGGAAAGATGATTTGTCCATTTTTGACCAGGTCAAGGGTCTTTCAACATATTGAGAAACTAATTTCAAAGCAGCATGTGGATCTTGAGTTTGGAAAGGATTAGGACCAGGAATATAGATTGGTGAGTCAGCTGGTTAGGAGGTGATAATTGATACTGCGGAGGATCTAATGAAAATCCCAGGGAAAGCATCTGAAGAGAACAGGTTGTTTTGGCCAACCTTCTTATGGCCCACAATCTGATTTCTTATATTATCTTCACTGGAAACAATCCCACTGACCTTAATCACCTCAGGCCCCCAGACCTTTGTATTTTGTTAGCACAGAACACAATGGCAGGTCTGAAATAGTAAATACAACATGTGCACACGCACACACAAATAAGCATCCTGTTTCTTTTTATAACAGTAACAACAAAATTGTAAAACAGACTAACCAAAACCAAGATATTCCTATATTCCCCGCAAAATTGGATAGGGCCATGCCATTTGGTCATTGTTGGGAGACTAAACAAGTGATCATTAAAATGCATGAAGGCAATATCAAAAGCAAGCCAAGCAGCAGCAAGGCCTGGTGCAGGCAGCAATGTGGTTTGTCTAACCAAAGAGGAGCTTGGGGGGGGGGGGCGCCCAGAGGGTCTATGGGTAGAACCACACAGCCGTCGGAAAAGTGCCCTACAGATCAGGAGACTCAAGGTCTTCACAGGTTTTTATGGCAAAACCTTTTTTTGAATGCAGGTTGCTTGCCATGTCCAACCTAAGAGATGAAAGGTATGACTCCTCTGGCTGAAGGTGGAACGGGTGGCCTGGAGTAAGGTATTTGGCTACCATCCGACCCCAAGTGTGTAGTAAAGTGACTCTGCAAAAACTGAAGTTTCACCAAGAAACAGAATTTGAAAGACGGTGATAGCAATGGATCCCCTCTGGTTCCCCGAGTAAGGTCTTCCAGCCTGAAACTCAGGAGACCCAGGTACAGATCTTAGCAGTAGTTCTGAGCTTCAGGTAGTGAACTTTGGATCAAAAAAAAAAAAAAAAAAAAAATCCAGTTTTAATCCCAGTACTGGGCCATATCAGCTATGTGATAAATGTCTAGTCTTTATCATTATTATTTTTAATCCTCGCATAATGATTTCTGTTTTACATGGACTATTATGACGACTCAGTAGTAACAAGTGTCATTCTACAGTGCCGGCATCACAGCAAGCCCTCAGGAAAACAGTTGTAAGTCTACTCGCTTCTTGAATAGTCACAATATCTATGGTCTCAAATTTGCCTATACAATGAGAAACTAGGACTAGGCAATCCCAGATCAGAATTTCTAGGGGTTTATGAAGCAGAACTGGACAAGGTAAGTCAGAAAAATCCTATCTTACTATAATTATTCCAGTAAGGGCCACATATGCAAAAATTCCTGATGAAGCCTTTGAACTACCCCCTTAATTCTATATGAAAGCAACTAATTGAAGAACAGCAATAATAAGTCAGTCAGCTGGTTCCATTCTGAGTGTGTGACCTACCCCATTTGAGTAGAAGGAAATATGATTACAAATTAACAAACATGGAAGGAAAATGTGTTAAGATATTGTTTACAATCTCTTCCTTTTATTTCTCTCTTCACTTCTTCTAAGAGTAGGGACTCTTTCTAGATTTCAGGCCTGAGAAAATAACTTACAGATCACATGCCCCTTATGAAAACTGAGATTTAGCAATGAGATTAAACAATACTCCTGTGAGGGGAGGAGGCCAGAGTTTGGATTGCAGAGATGGGAGCAGGAAGGAGAGATCTTTCCTACGATACTGATAAATGGGTGGGAGAGGATGCATTCCACCGGTGATATAAACCTACAGCCACGCATTCTCAGCACCCTACAAAAAGGATAGAGCTAAAGTTGATGGAGATAGCTGAATGATGTGCCTGGGGGAAACAGGACTCTGAAAATAGCTCTCAACTTGAAAAGATTCCTATTTTCTGTGCCCAGAGAGACATCGGTTGTTTTTGCATGTCCAACATTGACTCCTTGTTCTTCTGAAAACAGACTTGACTTTCCATTATGGACTTCTCCCTCCCTAAGTTGGTGATTCATGCAGAATGATCTATCAGCAACACTCAACCTAAATATTTCCATGAAACCCAGTTAAGGACACATTTGTCAAGAGCTAAAGAACTCTTATACTAGGATGACCAGCAAGTGAGGATGGGTGTATGGGGTGGCGTTATCCACACTGATAATGAAATTATCCCAGATGAAAACAGGAGAGAAAGAAAGATTCTTAACATCGTTTGAGCACCTTTATCAACATCCCAGCATTGTCCAGTGTAGATTATATGACATGCTCAAATGCTTCTGGGGTCCATGAGGTCCCAAGGTCTTCATAGGACTGTGGGAAGGAATCCTCATTAATAAAAACTGAATTCCCATCAGTCTAAGAAATGGGGGCTCAGAAGAGGGTTATGATTTAAGATAATAGAAATAGAGTATGTGGCTTTTCTATATATCTGAATCTACATAGAATAATCTAACACCCATTTCAGCAGCAAAGAGTGTCTGCCATAGGAGGTCAGCTACCTCTTACTTGCTTCTGTCTATTGGTGGCTTCCCTACAGATATTGATAACTGACCCAGTGCTCAACTCTTCAGGCATCAGCCAACATCAGTGGGGCTAGCTAGCTCTTAGCTTCTCTCACCCTTGGATGATTATCCAATTAAAAGACAATTACAATGGTCAGCTCTATCTCAGGGTGACTGGAGAAGTGAATGGGAAGGGTTTAGAAACTTCCATAGGCTTTACATGCTGCTGATGGAGGACCTTTCTTCAGATGCCTTCTTAGGTTAAAGAATTGTAGCTGGGCTAACCCTCACATCACGGGAGTTAAAGCCTTTTTACTCTTTAGTAGAGTGGTAGAGACCAATATACTAACGATATCTTCTAGACTAAAGGTGGATTTTTAAGATTTTATTTTGGTTTTTTTTTGTTTATTCATGAGAAACAGAGAGAGAGAGAGGCAGGTAGAGGCAGAGGGAGAAGGAGGCTCCTCAAGGAGAAGGGAGCCTGATGTGGGACTCGATCCCAGGAGCTGGGATCATGATAAAGGTGGACTTTTAAAAAAAGAAGAATAGTTATTTCCATCAAGCATTAGAGTAGTCTGTAGTTCCAGTTATCCTTCTTAATTCTGCCCTTCTCCTCGGATGGCCACACTAGGCAACCTGATAACAAAGTGTGACTACATTATAGGAAAATCTAGGTGCCCAGGCCATAGGTGACACAGCATGAATTTGTGACACTGTCTCAGATTTTACCATTAGAACACTGACATTTCATTCCCAAACTATAATCTCTTCGAAATGCAAACATTATAGGTGGATCCCTTGCCTAAAATCTCTAATACTTTCCTACAGATGAGAGTATCATGTTCCTTTCTTCACCGAATAGGAAGAGAATGAGGAAAACAGGGTGCTGAAAATACGGATAGAGACCATAAAAGAGCTGATCTAGAATGCAGTCGTCATGCTCACCCTCATGGGACTTTCAGTATGGTTGACATCAAGAAAGCTAGATGAGAAACCACACATGGCCATGGCTACTGCCTGACAACTGGAAGGACTAGAAGCCAAGGTGAATCACAAAACCCTACATCTATATCAATATTTAAAGCTTAGATCAGATTCGCATATGTTTTCTAACATTTAAGTAGCAAACTCTTTTCCTATTTAAAAATTAAATCAAAGAAGAGGGATGCAAACTGTGTTTAAAAATACGCTATTTGGGGGAGTATCTGGATGGCTCAGATGGTTGAGTAGCCTACTCTTGATTTCAGCGCAAATGGTGATCTCTTCTAGCTCTGTGTTCTGCCCACCCAACCTCTTACTGGTGCGTGCTCACACTCTAAAATAAATAAAATCTTTAATAAGAAAAATGCTATTTTGAAGGCATAGTTCTAAAACTACATTGTCGTATTTATTCCTCACTACGAAGTTGTGAAGTAGAGGTTGTTAATCTATTTTATACTCCAAGTTTGGAGGAATCATATGAGTTTGCAAATATCACAGTTACTCCCAGGTGGAGACAGGATGTACACCCAGGACAACTGACTTGAAACTCACTGTCCTTCTGCTCCAGCCTATGTTAAGGTCCAGAGCGCTTTGTGTCTTATGAATGGGTTAAATCAGAAATGCTAGGGAGTGTGCCTTGCTTTCTCTGACCACACAGGCTACAACCCCTTTCCTTTCCTTGCGTTTCCATGCTGCACGTTTCTACCTGCCAGCTGCAGTCTAACAGATCCCTGGTACAGTTCTGAGGTTATGAACTACACTCGCCTCCAGAAGGAACTCAGAATATTAGGTCAGTTTTCACTTTCTGGGGAGTGTCCCCACAGGGAACATAATATAACTTACTTAAACTGCTGATGTTAGAAGGACACAGAACCAATACCTAATGCATAAGCGTGACAGGCCTTCACAGTCCTCACCTGGACTCCTGCTCGCCAGGTAAGTATTTTGCATTTAAGAATTTGGGAGGAGGGGGGCCTGGGTGGCTCAGCGGGTTGGGCCAATGCCTTCGGCTCAGGTCATGATCTCAGGGTCCTGGGATTAAGCCCCGCATTGGGCTCTCTGCTCGGCGGGGAGCTGGCTTCCCCCTCTCTCTCGCCTGCCTCTCTGCCTACTGTGATCTCTGTCAAATAAATAAATAAAATATTAAAAAAAAAAAGAATTTGGGAGGAAAACAAGATTCTGTTTTACATTTTTCAAAGTAATAAATAAATTCTTCCCAACTGCCCCTTAATCATCTGGGTTTTTCTTTTTCGAATTACCCCGGACAGCTTTACGGTTTGTAGGTGACTTACATTGGTTAAAATATCTATTTTTCTTCTCGAGGAGCTCTGGCCACAGATTCTATATTGTCAATTCAATAAAAAATCTTTTACGTTTTTACTGAAAAGATACTTTGTATGTTCTATTAAGATTGCTTTATAGCAAATGGTATTTCAGCTTTTAACAGCCAATGTTACAGAAAGGGTTGTATAATTTGAAGTAGAAAGAAAGGAATGGAGATTAAATGTGGTGCTTTTCTCTGCCATATACTTTCTATAGCTCTGTGACATTCAAAGACACGCTGTGAAATTTGTCATTGCTGCCATCACTGGTGTCTGAAATGTGTTATTTTCTGTTTGACTGACATAGACCCTTTCAAAGTCGGTATCTCTCTCCCTCTCCCCTCACCTCCTTCCCTCCCTCTCATCTCTCTTCTTAACATTGTCTTCCTCTGGCTTCTATGCCTAGTGCTTTAACCTGCAGTGATGTGGACAGGGACCATTAACCATGAAATGGGTGGACAGACGGAGAGAGAAGAGTTGAAATCTCCACAATCATATGGGAAGATACACGCTCAAGGGTGACATATTCATGAAACCTAAAGGCTCACTTTTTCCTTCATTTGTGGCCTAGACTAGTCATAAGCACACGCTCACTGAGCTTTCAAATGGGATCGGATTTGGGCAGAGCACGAATGAAAGTTTCCCTCAATTCGAGAAATGGAGAGACACACAGAGGGCACTGCAGGTTTATCAACTTGAAGAGGGAAGAGGAAGTTGGCAGGAGGGCTGTGAATACATAGGGTGGCAGAATTATAACCACCCCCCCTACCCGATGAACCCGGCAGCCTGGAGCTATGCGTCAAATCCAAAAGGGGAAGTTACATGGGGAAAAAGTTTCAGAGTAGTTACTCAGTGGCTGGGAAGCTGTTACACGCGAGGGACCAATAGCTGAATTATAAGGAGGCAGATTTCACCTGAAAATAGGAATGGCTGTGAAAAGTTGATGAAATGTGCTGTTTCAGGGGGAGTGAGTCCTTTTCACACACAACAAATAAGCACTACCCCCACCACAAAGAGACAAGAAGGAATTCATAAGGAAACAAGCTTTGGCGGTGGGTGGGGGGAGGTGGTTAGTGGGGTATGGGATGGGTATTGAACAAGAGAAGATTTGATGTTAATCTCGAGAATCTAGAAAGGATTCTACGACCCAAACTAGAGTTTTATTAAAGTTGACTCTCTTGAAGAAGTGTGAAAACGAAGGGAAAGCAGAAGCATAGAACTAGAAGTTACTTTCACGTATCATCTAACAACGGAGTAGCCCGCTAGTAATGGGTACAGAAATAATCTTTTCCTATTTGCACAGATATTCCATCTGTCAAAGTCCAAACTAGGTGGCAATGCTACATTGAAGCAGCTATGGGAAAGATACAGACTTATCCAGGGTAAGGAGGCCAGTCATGTTCTTTCCTTAGCACCACTGCCTCCACGAAGGTCCCTTACCAGTCACCGCTCTCTTCCCCCAGCAGCATTTCCTCCCATCAGCAGCAGGGCTCTCACAGATCATAGAGGTCAGCCCAGGGATTGGTAGCAGAATGCAGGCCCCTGGAGCTTGCTGGCCTTAACTTGAACCCTGGATCTGCCACATTCCACCTTCACCTGGAGTTAAATTACTTATTATCTCTATGTCTCCATTCCCTCATCCCTCATCTCCCATCTGTAAAATGGGGGAAATTCTTGTCTGCACTTTGATGCTTACATCAGCAAATCTGTGGGAAAACTCTGCAATATGCGTCTGGTACAGTTAGTCCTCAGTAAAGGTTGTCTATGATTATTTTCACTTATTCTTCAAAAACTAATTTAGCCACTGTTATTCTAACCCGACAGGTGAGAAAACTAAAACCCAGAGAAATTATGAGACTTGCCCAGTGACATACAATGGTAAGTGTTGAAATAAGATTCCAAAGTCATGTGTAGCCTTACCTGAAAATCCATGCTCTTCTTACGTACTGACCTCAAGTCCTACCAAATGACATAACTGAATACCAACAAAATGAGACTGTCAACAACAAACACAGCTTGCCTTGTTACTAACAATGAAACCAAACACACAGTTCATTGTTTCTTAGGAACCCTCCAATCATGAAGTACTTGTCCACTTGCAGACACACAGCTGAACTGAAACAGGTGTCATATTCTATCACCATCCCTAATGCTTTATTTTCCTTGGGCCTTTCCAGCGAATTTCAAGAGAAGCCTGTGGAAATACAGCTGATTACACCTGCTGAGGTCATCTAAGTTTTTTTTTTCCCCCTTCAAAAGAGAGATGACTGCTCTTCCTAGTAACATACAAATCAAAATGTTGTAATGCCCATTCTGAGAAGTGTTTCTAACCACTACTGGATAATTGGATCACTGAAGAGTTATTGTTCCAATTAATGCTATGAAAATCACCCAACTATATGCTGTCCAAAATATAAGGAATCAGAAGGAAAGAGAAATGGAAAAATGTGCATGCAAGGTAAGAATGGAATAGTAAACTTCTTAAGCAAGCAAGTGTGAGTAAAAACAAAAGTAGTTTTAAACATCATAAAAAGGAGAGCTTAAGAATTCAGTTCAGAGGCTCTTTCTTGAGCATCTGTTGTGTACCAGGTACCGTAAGGGTCATTGGGAAAATAGGATTATTCTATTCTGTCCTGAAACTTTGTGCTCCTTCCACCTGCCCTCCTCAAACTGGACCTCTCCAAGGCTATACAAGGGTCTCTGCCTTTGCCTGAAGCCAGTCTCCTTTGATCCTCCTGCGGATCTAATTCCCTCCAACACCAATTGGTGGTACCTCTTAGATCTCTGCCTTACCAAGGCAATTAGGTCTAGTCCCATGGCTCCAGAAACTTTCCATAAAGCTGAACTCATGCACATTTATGAGTCATCCAACATCAGAGCAGAGATAGGGAGTAAATCACACAAGGCTTTCAGATTGCTAGAAAAGGAGGACCCACACATGTTATATTTTTTAATGAACATTTCAAGGAACAAAGGGACTCATGGGACATAGTTTGTAGCCATGTTCAGAGATTGGTGCTTAGAACTACACTGTACAATTATAAAGCTCACCCGTGGACATTCCAATGGAAGACACTGAGTAATCCAAGTCTTATAATTACTATTATTATATTATTATTAATCCCTTCTGTAAAAAAGTAATAGTTTATGATTTGTCATTAATATAAAAATAGGATATAGTCTAATATTTATAGTATGGGCTAAATTGTTAATTAAAAATATTTTTAAAGTTTAGTAGAATTTAGATTCCTTATATAAATATAATATTGTTTAATATGCATAATTTTATTTTCATTTTGAACTTTATTTATTAGTAATCTCTATGTCCAACATGGGGCTCCAACTCACAACCCCAAGATCCAGAGCTGCACGCTCTTCTGACTGAGCCAGCCAGATGCCCCTAATATGTATGATTTTAGGTAATTTAAAATCTGCTATTAGAGCACATGCGGCTATAAAATACTACCTACATAGTAATATAAGACTTAGTGACTTAGTGTAAATGGACATTTAATTATATAATTTATATGTTTATAGGACTTAAAATGATAAAATATGCATATTTTTAAAGTTGAATATTTTAAAAATGTGCACATAATTATGCAAAGTGAAAGGAAGTAGACTACCATAAGTATTTCCACCCTCGCTGTTAAGATTTGAATAATTTTAATTTTGCCCTTTGTACTTTTCCACATTTTCCCATATTTCCAAAGAAAATATATTACCTTTTTTATCTCACAAAAATCAATGGAGAGATAGGTGAAAAATGATGAAGCTATTCATGCCTAACACTATGAGCCAGCACTTCACTTGTTTTACACAGATATACTACTTTTTAAAGGAATAAATTATGTACTTTTCACAATAATATGAGCTCCATATTTACTGTGGTCTTTATAACCCTCATATATATGCATATATACACATACATTTATTATACATATATATTATATAATTATATGAGGTTTGCATCCAATCTCATATTATTATATGATATATATTATTATATATGATTTATTATATATTATATAATATATAATGCTTATTATATATTATATATTATTATATAATACTTATACTTATTATATATAATTATGTGAGGTCGTGTGTATATATACATATACACACTCACATTTTTTCATGTCTTATGACTCTGGAATAGAAAATAACTTTCTATACCAGAAGTACTATATCACAAACTCACTCCAATCTTTGTAATTAATGGAAAAAAAAACTTATGCCACAGTATTTTGCGATGGGAAACAAAATGAGCACGTGCCATTTTTGCCACTATTTAACATCATTCTACCTTAAAATCAACAAGGGAAAGACAGAAACCACAACAGAAAAGGCGGCAAAATACATGAATAGGTAATTTAAAGACGAGGTAATCTAAAGGCTAAGAAGCATAGGAAGAGATACTCAAACTCATTTGTACTTTATAAAACTAAAACAATGACCAATCAGTTACATGTATCAGATCAGCAAGGGACAATGTCACCTATACCCTGGCAGCATCCTGCACTGTCAAGAGAAGTGCAGTCTGATGCAGCTGTTCTGGGAACAGTCTGTTAGTACTTCATCCAATAAAGTTTATAAATGTATTTTAACCCATCGGTCCCTCTTTTGGTCTATGTTGCAGGGACATTTCACACACGTCCACAAGGGGACAGTTAAGAGGCAGCTGACAGTAACAGCGGTGGTGGGTGAGGGGGACTGTGGCCACCTGTGTTTTATTTTGGAAGCAAAAGGACGACAACATAATAGAAGCCCAGGAAGAGTCCTGCACTAGGAAGCATTGCCAGTCCAAGGGACCCTGAAGCAAATGGGGCAATCTAAATTTTACATTTAAATGAAGGTGCTGAGTTTTTAAAAGGGAGAATCATGGTAAAATATATGGCATCATACCACTTAAATAAATTGCAAATCAAAAGGCAAAGAACAGAAATTCACATTAAGGGAACACAGATGAGTCAAGAGACTGATCTGGTACATTGCATGGTTGTGTGTGTGGTGGAGTGAGGAATGAGAACAGGGAGCAGTGAGAGGGCAGATTAAATAGACACACAAGAGAGAGAACTTACAATAGCAGCACGATGGTGTGCAGCAACCGAGACGATGAGTTCATCCTCTTGCATCTGAGCTTAATACAAGCAAGCACGATCCCACCCACCTTTCAAACTAGATTGCTCAGCCTTCCCCAGATGTTTCACACAGCAATTTTTGTTCACACAGCAAATTTCACACAGCAAAATTTTGTTCGTGCCATTCTGCCTGGAATGCCACTTCTTGACTTTGAGCTGGGTATGTCTGGATCATTCTTTAAGGTTCTATCCAAACACCTGTCATTCATGAAAATGTTCTTGATCCTTCCTGCACTCTCCCTAAACAGAAGGGATACTTCTCCACTGAAGTCCTATCAGAGATCTTCATGGCTCTCATACAGAATTTATCCTTTTAAGATTAGGTATTAACAATTATTTATGTGCCTCTTTTATTTCCCACGGCAACTCATGATCTCAGCCATTTTTGTCCACAGCACGTAGTTGGTGGGCTAAATGAACACACGCCAATTCTGCAATTCACAAGTGGCCCTAACTGCCCTGTTTTTGTATGTCTTTAGTCCTTTCTTTAGAAAACCTTCGGGTTACTGGGATGAAATCAGTTTCTGCTCTTTTATCTAGCATTCCGAAGCTAATTTTTACTTACTAAAGGAATCACAGCTTATTTTTTAATGTTTTATATGAGAACAAGGTAGGTGACTCTATAAAAGTGATTCTGGCTACCGGTATTAAAAACTGCTTTAGAAAACCTTTGCACCCTGCACTCCATTCCTACAAGTTTAGTTCTCTTTATACTTTTGACCTTTGGGGAAAGGTTACACTGCAGGTGAAGAGCAAGTTTACAGGGTATGGCTAACTGAATTACTGATGCTTTGATGACAAGTATCAGGGCAAAAATTCATTTACACGAAGAAGGAGGCTTCATCATCAGGTATGTGCAAGGGAAAACTGCTTCTGCCAAAACTTGCAACCGCATGTCCCTAGAACTGATGAAGGTACCAAAAAGACATTTAAAGTCTGTATGAATTGACCTGGGCTCTCTAGATGAGAAGTCATCTCAGCTAGTGTTTTTCCCCACCCCTTCTAATCAATAAATTCTCATACTTGGTTGATTTTGAGGATTGATGTTTCTTTTTTATTATTTTTTTGGGTTCCTTCATCTTTGAGCCTTCGATTCTGCTGTTATTTTCGGAGAGGCCAAGGTAATTTCTACCAGTGTCAAAAAGTAGAATTATGCTCTTAATATTTCATGCTTTTCAAGGTTCTCCATTGTAACATGACCTGTGATGTTTCCCACAGTGTTAAATAATGGAGAAAATACTATTACTAGAACAATAGAAGGGATTCCACTCTATCATGAAAAGTTTGGTCCACAATCACTGATGTCATTTTCGTGGGGGAAGTGAAGCCTAGAAATTGAATGAGTCATTTCAGTCAAAAGGAATTCTTTGGTCTCTTGCCCCAGGAATCAACACAAGATTTTCTTCCTATGTGTTGTACTTGGCCAAATATAGATTTCAAAAGTTAGAAAGGTCTTGTTATCAGCTTGCTAAAGTCATTTCATAATCTGCTTGATCTATCCCAAAAGATATCTTGACTTTCCTAAATGTGATTAAGTTTCAGTTCAAACAATCTCACCTTTATTACAAACACAGAATTCTTCTCGCCTGGAGATATTCTCCAGGATTGAGGAATTTTGATTCATTCGGAAGAGATGGCAAACAGGAAGAGGCCTGAGCTATCAGTTAGCATAGACATCTCTTTCTCAGTGTTAATCTGGATTTCCCCCCTTGTATCTTGTTCACTTTCCAGTAAAGCCACCTATACTTTATCCCCCCCACTTTTCCATGTCTTTAGTGATTTCCACTACACCTTTTTTTTTTTTAAGACTTTATTTATTTATTTGACAGAGATCACAAGGAGGCAGAGAGGCAGGCAGAGAGAGAGGAGGAAGCAGGCTCCCTGCTGAGCAGAGAGCCCGATGCGGGGCTCAATCCCAGGACCCCAGGATCATGACCCGATCAGGACCAGAGCCGAAGGCAGAGGCTCCAATCCACTGAGCCACCCAGGCGTCCCTTCACTACACTTTGGATGGGGAATTTTCCCAGTCTGGCTGCTTCCAAATAAAACTATGGAGTGCATCTTAATTCTCTCCAATCCACTTAATTCTTCTTGTACTTCACTCCACCAAGTATCTTCTTCATCATCAGTTCTAAACAAGCCCATACCATCTGATCCTATTAAAATCGGAGGCCTATATGACAAAAACTAGTAATTCTTATTCCTTCTACATAGGGACACTTGTAGATGGAGGATAGAGAGAGACTTTCAATGTATTTCCTTAAATTTGTAGAATATCTGAATTCTAACATATATAAGCAATACTTCCTGAAAACATTAATTAATATTTAAATTTTAAAACATGGTGATTCTTACAAGGAGTTTAATCTGGGTGACAATGGTCAGGGATGGCAGGATCAGATTATATAATTTCTGCTACATGTTAATGAGCTTATGTGTCTTCCCTCCCAAGACACATAATCATTTAACTCTGGTACAAAACACTCTTCCTTTAAGATGATTTTGTGTTGGAAATTGCACAGCAAATTCCGCTCACATACTTTATATACAATAACAGTTCTGTCAATAAGAGTCGCAGAAGAAAAATGTTTCTCTGCCTAGGACAAGCACCTAAGGATCTAAAGAATAGGCAAAGACATATACACATGAGATCTGCATATATTATTTATGCTTATATTCTATGAAAGATGGTGTAGCACAGTTGAAAAAAAAAACACATACAGATCTAGGTTTGAATTCCAGTTTCCTTGTGCTTATTAGTACTTACCCTTAGATGATATTCTTACATTTTCTAGGCTTCAGTTTTCATGATTGAAAATTAAGGATGAAAATAATGGCTAATCTTGTAGAAGGAGTGTGAAAATTAGAGGGGTTTCTTTCACCATGATATTTGGAACAATCCTGACATGGGGAAAGTACTCAATCAGTGGTTGACATCTGGCCCACAAATAGAGAACGTCCATACTAATGTAATGGTTACCACTCTTAAAACTTCATCCAGGCTGCTCTACTGCCCCCAGGCCTTGGTTGAATTCTATTAACAGTTCCATTCAAATCCAACAAGCTTTTCTGACACCCAGACTTGAGAGGGCTCCCTACTGTGAATGGTAGGATAGGGTATAAAATTACCCACCAGTCTTCCCAAACTCCCACCACATCAATACTGTCTATCCTTAAGAGCTGAAGTCAACTGCTACATGATGTCTTCTCAATAGTGCCTCGTAAATCATATCATTCTTCCCCTCATTTCTCAATTGTAACCTCATGAATCCATTGCTGTGTATTAGTGAGGTTCTCATCCACAAGCCATACCAAAATCTAAGTGTGTTTGAGGGTCAGAGCAACTCTTGTGTTTGTAATGTTAACCTTCTGGTGACTAAATGTTTTGTGAACATTAGGCAGACAACAAATATATTAAAAAGTGCATTTTATTTTTAAAAAGAATTTATTTCTAGAGTCACAAAGCTCTTCTCTAAATAATTTGCTCATCAGCCACAGAAATTCTTTTAGCTTTACTATTTTTTAGTCAGCATTAACTTTTTGCAATTTAACTCCTATTTTTTCATCGAACAAAGTGTATTCAATTGTAATTATCCTCCCCAAATTTAATTTTGCTCTTCTGTGCCCAAAGCTATCAAAGCTTTTGACCCATAGGTCTTTCTGTATTATTTCCCAGTTCTCCCTGGTATTTGTAACTTCCACTAAGGACCATCTGTAGATTTAATTAACTTGTTGAATCTTTCTTCTTCCAGATCATTAATGAAGTTGTTAAATAAGTCTGAGCCTAGTGCTCATCTCTCTGGTATCTTGATGGTCCTTCAACCCCAATTATGTATTACATTTCCCTTTGCCATTTCTTCTTATTTATATTCCCTTGGTCATTTCCCAAGTCACTGAAAGGCTCACTTCCAAATCCAAATACAATTTCAAATGAAATTTCATGTGAAATAGCTCTTGATTTTTTAAAAAGCTGACTTAACTGTCCTTAGTGGAGCAGCAATTTATTCCCAAAACATCCTGACAATTTAAAGGAATAATTCAAACATTTAACATTTAAATAATGCTCTATCAGCCTTTGAAATTAAATAGATACTCTACTTCCAAAGGGGAAATGTCTATCCTTTCAGGAAGCCTCTTCTGATTTTTTTTTTTTTTTTTTGAGAGAGCAGCTATCATGAGATACTTAAAATTGTGTTTTTTTCTACCAATCTTGTTTCTTCTAAAAGAGAAATATATTTTATATTTTATAGCATCTAATTTCATAATCTGTTATAATACTATCTTATTGTATATGCATTTCCTTTTTTTAAAGATTTTATTTATTTATTTTGACAGAGATCACAAGTAGGCAGAGAGGCAGGCAGAGAGAGAGAAGGAAGCAGGCTCCCTGCTGAGCAGAGAGCCCTATGCGGGGCTCAATCCCAGGGCCCTGAGATCATGACCTGAGCTGAAGGCAGAGGCTTTAACCCACTGAGCCACCCAGGTGCCCCTGTATATGCATTTTCATATTGGCCAGGGTCCCTTATGACTTTTCATCTATGGGTAAGAAATAATTTTAGAACGGAGGGGCTACCTTCCAGTTAAAGACACTGTTTTCAATACATACATTTGCCTCTACTGTCTCCATCAAACACTAATAAAATAATATTAGAGACAAATTATGAAGGTCAGAAACCCGCAAAGACAAAGCACCTTGGAGAAGAGACAACATAAATTTGGAAGCTAGGAAAGAGACGAATGAGTTTAACTCACTCAGAAGAGATAGGGAAAATGACTCATAGCCTGCAATGGAGGCAGCAAAGAAGCAACTTGACTTGTATCACCAAACTCAAAAATTGGCAGAATCAGCTATCTCTGTAACTGCTGTGAGGCAAAGGGGAAAATTAATTAGAAATTACATAGACAGTTAGATTCCTCAGGGCCAGTCCCCTATCCAGACTGCTGTCCTTCTCCTACCCCATCAAAAACTAGAGTTTTATTTCCAGCATAGTGTACCACAAAAACTGGAAGACAACTGAGAGCAAAGATACTACAGGGCCAAGGGCAGGCTGCCCAATATGGACCACTTTGGCATAACAATTAGTTTATGTTAAAAAGCAATCAAGGGGCGCCTGGGTGGCTCAGTGGGTTAAAGCCTCTGCCTTCGGCTCAGGTCATGATCTCAGGGTCCTGGGATCGAGCCCCGCATTGGGCTCTCTGCTCAGTAGGGAGCCTGCTTCCCCTTCTCTCTCTCTCTCTCTGCCTGCCTCTCTGCCTACTTGTGATCTCTGTCTGTCAAATAAATAAATAAAATCTTAAAAAATAAAAAAAGCAATCAAAACCCAGAAGATTCAAGAAAAGTCCTTTACCTCCTCTTCAACTGCATAAAATGACTTTAGATAGAGGACCAGTTCCAGGAAGAGAGCTATCACCATAGATAATTATATTATGATATGAACTGTGCATGGTAGAGAGGGAAGAACCTAGCAAGGCCTGTTTGATCACAGTCCTTCTTTGTTCCTAAGTGGCCCAGCAAACATTTGTTTACTAAACACACTTGTTCATCTTCCCATGAATTGCATTCCTTTCTTCTCAAGTCCCATATCTCTACTCCCTCCTGCTCCTTAGTTCAGAATGACATATACACCTCATGTTGCCTCAGTGTCTTGAATCTCATGTCTGTTGGATTGCCTGTATGTATGAAATTAAATTTTACTTTCTCCTTATTAATCAGTCATGTCAATTTGACTCTTAGTCCAGCTAGAAGGACCTTAAAGGCAGAAGGAATTCGTTTCTCCTGGCACTAAGAAAAAGGGGGTGAAGTGAATTTTGAAATTCACTTTCAAATTCAAATTCACATTATGAAAATTCATAATGAATTTTGAAAAACCTTTGTTTTGCCCTTCCCACCTGACTCTCAGAATGCTAGCAGTGGAGTATAATTTCTCCAGAAAATTTATTCCTTTCATTAGATTGGAAGAATCTTCTCTATAAGATTGGAATAGCTCAAAAAGAATGAGTCTAAAATCATTTACATCAATAACCTGCATAGGTAAATTGAGGTTTCTACCAATGTTTTAATGTCTCACTCAGAAAAGCAAACAGATAGCTAAGGCTACTAGATGTGTGAGAAAGGGGAGACAAGAACCAGCAAGGGGGGGGGGGGAAACACTGGAAAAAACAGACAATATTTATAAAAAACTTTAAAAATTGTTGTTGTCTGCTCAAAAATATCAAAGAAGATTACTATCTAACAAGAATTTGAAACAATATAAAAAGAAGATTCAGGAAACAGTAAAAAAATCAGGATAGCAAAAATGAGTAACAATAACTTTGGAAGATAGAGTTGATGAAATGATGAAATATCTCTGCCTCCCCAACAAAGAAAAGTGAAATAAAAGGAGACACAGATGAAAAATGAGGCAGAAGTAATCAAACAGTCAGTACAATCTAAAGGTCTAACACCCAAATAATAGGTGTTCCAGAAATAAAGAACAAAGACAATTCTGGGAAGTAAGATATCAAAGATTTTTTTTTTTTTAATCCCAGAAACAAAACCAGGAATTTTCAAATGGAAAGGCTCTTCAAAGTTTTCAGTATATTGGTTTCATAATAGGTATGCACAAAGGCACATCATCATCAAATTTTATAACATTGAGAATAAAAAGTCTAGAATTTTCAAGACAAAGAGAAGTCAGATGTCATTCAAATAGTCACGAATAGAAAGACACTGCACTTCTCAAAAGTTATACTGAAAAATAAGACAACAGTGTTACTCCTACAATGTTCTGAAGAAAATTGCTTTTTAATCTAAAATTCTAAACCCATCCAGACTATCAACTAAGTACAAAGGTAGAGTAAAAACATTTTCAGACATGCAATATTTGAAACATTTGAATGATTTATCTTCCATGCACTCTTTCTCAGGAAGCCAATTAAATACCTATCCTATAAAAATGAGGTTGTAATCCAAAGAAGAGAAATAGACAGGATTCGAGAAATGGGAAATCCAAGAAAGAGATGATGTCGAAAGGACATCCAAAGAAAAGCACTCTGATAGAAACCTAAAGGGTTAACAGTATAGAATGGAGAAGATCAGAAGTCTTTGGAAAAAAATTCCTTCGAGTTAAGGTTATAAAATATAAAATGCATTTTATTGTGTTCAGAGGATATTATTATTCAAAGAAAATTTCAGACTGAATCAACACTGAGTGAATGTAAGATTGGGCGAATAAACAGTAATGAAATGAGATAATTAAATCCAGATAAAGCAAGCATTTGTGTTCAAGAGGAGAACTAATGACAGCTAACTGTGTGGCTCCCATATAAATGTTATTTATATACACATAAGAAGGTAAACACTGAATACTGGTCTCATCACAATTGAAGAAGAGAGAAATGGGCCATGTCTGTGTGTCTGTCTGTGTGTGTACTAAGGGTGGAAGTTGAGAAAGAGATGAATCTTTTACCTTCTGTGGTGGTCAAGAGATAAGGTCTAAAACTGAGAAACCAAGAAATGGTGATATAAATGTATGATTATTAGAGATATGGGGAAGAAAATGAAGTACTCTGGAGAGAAGGAGTAGAGTAAGACCAGAGCAAAGAGTTACTATTTTTTCATAAGGAACCATGTAGAACCACTCAACTTTTAAAACTATGTGCATCAGGAAAGGATAGTAGAATAGATAAAACAGCAAAAGACTTGACTGGGTACTTCATAAAGCAGTAAAATCAAATGCACAATGAGCATACAATACATGTCCAACTCTATTAGTCATCAGACAAGTGCAAGTTAAAACCATAATGTAGTTCCGTAACAGCAGGATGGCTGAAATAAAACAGACACTACCTAAGCACTGATAAAGTTATGGTGTGATTAGAATTTCCACTTATTACTACTGGGAATATAAATAGGTACAAACACTTTGGGAAAAAGTTTGGTAGTATCTATTAAAGCTGAAACTAAGCATACCTAGCAATTTTGTTCCTAAATATTAACATATATGAAAATATTTATATATAGTCACCCAAAGTCATGTAGAAGAAAATTTATTGTAGCAAAATAACCAAAACTGTTGAGAGTTTAAATGTCCAAGAATAGAATGGATGCATACATTTTGGCATATCCACAAAATGGAATACTATGCCAGAAGAATTTAGAAACTATAGCTATAAGGGTAAAGCTTACAAATTGAATGTCCGACAAAAAAAGTCAAACAAAAGAGGCCATATAGTTTGATTCCACTTGTATGATGTTCAAAAACAGGCAAAATCAGTCCATGTGTTAGAAGTCAAGACAATAGCTCCTCTTGGTAGGGTCTTAGAAAAGGGCAGGAGTCACGGCTTCTGGGATACAGATAATCAAGTCATCTTTTTTATCTTGGTTTGGGTTTCAAAGATGTTTTTAGCTTATAAAAATTGAGTTGTATATATTTATGATTTGTGTGCTTTTCTATCTAAAGATCATATTTAAATAAAAGCTTATTATCTTCTAGTGTGTTTTCCAGAATTTTCTGCTTTTCCCTCCTCCCACATTGCTAGGATTATTTCAGGGCATACAATAACCTTAAATAAGAGGGGATGGAATATGACATTCACCAACCAACGGTTAGATGATAACTCTTCCAAGTATTATAAAAACTGGGGGCACCTGGGTGGCTTAATTGGTTAAGCACCTCCGACTCTTCGTTTCAGCCCAGGTCATGATTTCAGCATCATGAGACTGAGCCCTGTGTAGGGCTTCACGCTCCTCGGGGAGTCTGCTTTAGACTCTCTCTTCTTCTTCTTCTGCCCCTCCCCCTGCTTGCCTTCTCCCTCTTTCTCAAATAAAGTCTTAAAAAAAAAAAAAAAGACAAACTACAGAAACTGAACAGAGAAAGGGAGAGTGACAGAAAAATGATTCTTCAGAAATTCCTTCGGGGTGCCTGGGTGGCTTAGTGGGTTAAGCTTCTGCCTTAGAGGCACAGATCATAATGTCAGGGTCCTGGGATTGAGCCCCATGTCGGGTTCTCTGCTGGGCAGGGAGCCTGCTTCCTCCTCTCGCTCCACCTGCCTCTCTGCCTACTTGTGATCTGTCAAATAAATAAATAAAATCTTAAAAAAAAAAAAAAAGAAATTCCTTCAACAATGCAGAGAGCTAGGAACTTAGGAGAACAACAGAAACTACATTGTCCTGTAGAAGCAAATTCTAATCTCAAGCCTAATAGCTGCTTGAGTTTCCTTTTCCTCACCTATAAAATGAGGATAATAGTAGTACCTATCTTATAATCCACTTAAGTAACTACCACAGTGGGTGGCATATAGTCACTTAAAAAATATTGGCAACAGGTATGTTCACAGACTGAGGAACAGGGAAAGGTTTCTCTCAGATGCCCAGTTAAGCTAATAACTATCAAAACACAAGATAGTTCACAACATGAAAATGTATTTATTTGGTATTAAAATAAGTTTTCCCTGAAGAAAAAAATGAGAGCTTTTAAATTAAAAAGATCTACAGGTATACACGAAACAGACTTCAGATCTCATACAATCCTTATCTACAAACATCTGTTCAGAGGTCTTGTTTCCTTTTGATTTTTAAAGTTTCACTTCTCGGAGGATGTGTCATGCCATACCCTACCATGTGAGAGATGTTTTATTTTAGATAATATTCAATTATGAATCCCTGTTGAAGTGGCATTACTAAGAGGCTCACATTGCTTTTATTCCACTTCAAGTTCAAAGGCTGGATGGGAGAACTGAAAGCTCCCTGTTGGAATGCCAGCTCAATGTTTGTAATCTCTGAAATCAGAAAATTCATCTGAACCTACCTAAACATGTTTCTTTGTTAGCTGGAAATGATGCTTATTTCACCATGGTTTCTTGAGATGCTCTAAAAAGAAAATGGCTTTGAGAGATTCAGTGACTTTGAAGAGTTCTAAGTATTCACTATAATTGATAACATTGCTCTCTCAAATGTACAGGCTATAGATGACAGTTTGT
Organism: Taxidea taxus jeffersonii; assembly: GCA_003697995.1. NCBI lineage: Eukaryota > Metazoa > Chordata > Mammalia > Carnivora > Mustelidae > Taxidea > Taxidea taxus. Next base: position 20,720 of record RCUC01156055.1, on the reverse strand, counting down.
ACCCGGCTGATTCTTTACCACCTACTAATTTATTATCATCTGCTATTTACTAAGTAGACTTTCTCTAGTTCTTAGAACATCAGGAGGGTCTCATAGCTCATGAAGTTATATAACTTGGATCAATGACACATCATGGAGAGTGGTTGAATTTGTCCAGCTTGAAAGGTTATGCTGTGCTCCATTGTCCTGGTTGAAGAATGCTCTACGGGTAAATGGGTATCACAGTGGCATCCTCCTGGCACTTTCAAGATTAAACCTCCATGTTAATGATCTGGGGAAGAGAAATGAACACCTATACAGGAGAGATGAGGGGTGGCAAAACAGAATAATGAAGAAAATTTAAAAAGCATGGAATTTTAAACCATCAGAGAATTCAAGTCCCAGATATCCTCCTTATAACCTTTACAAATATAAGCAATTTATTTAATCTCATAACTTCTGTTCCATCATCTGTAAAACCAGGATGACAATACATCCTTTGTGCAGTTGTCATGAGATTAAAAGAGAGATGACATGGGTCCTAGAAGCATGCCTTGGAGATTGTAAAGACCCATGCTACACAAAATATTTCTATTATGCCAGTCACATTCAAAAGAACAGAGTATTGGGGCGCCCGGGTGGCTCAGTTGGTTAAGTGGTTGCCTTTGGCTCAGGTCATGATTCCAGGGTCCTGGGATCGAGCCCTGCATCGGGCTCCCTGAGTAGGCGGAGAGAGCCTGATTCCCCCTCTCCCTCTGCCTGCCGCTCTGTTTACTTGTGTTCTCTCTCTGTCAAATAAATAAATAAAATCTTTAAAAAAAAAAGAACAGTATTAAGTAAAGTACTACAAGGAAAAAGTTAGTCTCTCAAACCATCAGTGTGTTATAGATAGTATACAGAGGAATCATAGTGGCACACTCAGAATTCAGAGTTGAACAAAGAAAAACAAGACACAAGAGACACGCTCTGGCAAATTGTCAGAGCCTTTTTAATCAGCTTTGCCTTTCTGAAAAGGACTGAAAAGGATGGTGTTTAAAGGTCCAGGCTTTGAGGCAAAAAGAACTGCTCAAATCACAGCTCTGACATTTGTTAGCCCTATAATCTTGGGCATATTACTTGGCAGCTCTTCACCTCAATTTATTCAATAAATGGGGATAATCGTTCATTTAGTCACTAAGTAGTTTTTGAGTGCATGCTAAGCGTCAGGCACTCAGTTCTCAGAGCTGGAGCTACAGTGGCAAACACTGACAAAAGTCTCTGCCATCAGGATAATCAGCCTTCCAATGGGGGGAAGACACAATAAACAAGACAGTGAATGATATATTCAATGTCTTCAATGGTGACAAGTATGGTTGGTGGGCGCAGAAAATGGAGATATTATTGCTTGGGGAAAAGTTTTGGGGTACCATGTTAATTGGTTAAAGTTTTTATTTAGTTATTTAAATAATCTTTACTCTTTAATGTGGGGCTCGAACTCATGACCTCAAGATTAAGATTTGCACACTCTTCTGACTGTGCCACCCAAGCAGGGCTGCAATTTTAACAGACTAGTAGGCCAGGTCACCCTGACAAGTGATATTTGAGGAGGAAAAGAAATGAGTCATGTATATAAAGGACATTCCAGCAAGAGGGAACACCAGGTGCAAAGTTCCTGAGGTGTGCTTATGGGCTTGAAAAATGGCAATTAGCAACAGTATAGAGTTTCTGATGAAATTAGGTAAGCAATGCGGGGTTGGAAGATGCCGATCCATGCCTGGCTTCTGAGGTGAGGTTTAGATAACGTGATATATATCAAACACTTAGCACAAGATCTAGCCTGAGCATTAAATAATAAGTACATAGTTTAAATATTCCTTCACCATTCTGACTCCAATCTTCAGAGACTCGAGAAACACTGCAAAAGACACTGAGAAAAATTAGGCAGAGAAAAACATAAATGTCTTCAAAATGCTAATGCTAACATTTAGGGGGAATGCACCATTGATTGTGGTATTTCCACATATCTGAAGACCAAGAATCTGGAAAAATCAAAGTTTTCCATTGTTGCTTGACATCATTCTTACTGAAAGACAGCGCTATGATAATTTGCCGATAGTAAATCAAAAAGTGCTTCAAAGTGCAACTCGCAGGTCTTCAACTGTTCCAATCGAGTGGTCCAATCCAGAAGGGCTATTTGGCAATTTAAGAATGTGGGAATCGCCGTATCTGGCTATGCTTAGTAGGGTCAGGGATGTGCTCTAACAGGTCAAGGAGGAAGGAGGAACTTACTTATCCTAAAATGAACCACCTAGTTTATGTATCAAAGTTTTTTTCACAGATACTAGTGCTTCTGTCATTCAGAAACATATGGTATAAATATGATCTTATTTATATTTCTTATCATTAACACCTTGGTGTGAGAAGAACGGGACCAGCAGGACAGGAATGAAGGAAAAGTGATTAGGACACATATCATTTTGATTTGGAGATACTGTGAGATAATAATTACTCTATCAAGGTAATACTTGGTAGGTTTGGGGGGGCAGGGGAGAGAAGTTAAACTCTGTCTGTCAGCTATGCTACAGGGATGGGTGGTAGGAAGAGAGGGGAGAGAAAACAAGTCAACAGGCACTCATCCATGACACATTTTAGGAAAGGGAAACCCAGGTCAATATGGAGCATGCTGGAAGTCAAGCAACTGACCTTGACTAGGGAGTCGGAAAACACCTCTGAACAATAGCTTAAGTTAAGATCTGTGTGAGAGAACAGGGGAAGCAGGGGACTGGATGTGGTAGGGTAAGAAGGAAGGTAGAGAAAGTAAGCAAAGGGTTCTACATGGAGCAAATGCCACAGGCAGAGCCCTGAGGTAGAAAGATTATTGCTTTGAGAAAATCTGGAAAATTTCAGGGTGGGAAGGGATTGATTATAACACTGAATGGGGAAGTGTCTCAGAGAGAGTCAGCGATATTACTGAAAGGAGGCCGGAGTTTAAACCAAAGGTACTGTAGACCACTTAAGATTGTCAGCACAGAAGTGATTTGATTGCATTTGTATTTTACAGGGTTGATCCTGTCTGCAATGCAGGAAGAAATTTTTTTTTTTCTCCTGAGGGAGGAACTGGACTTGGGGCCTATAGATGTCTCTTCTAGTCATTCCAGGTAAAAACCATTCCAATGATGTAGACAAGGCAGTAGGATGGACAAAAAAATAGACTGCAGCGATTGACTGAATGGGAAAGTGAGAGTAAAGGAGAAATCAAGGACAACTCTGACTACATACGACCTAAAAATATCAGGGATGAAGGTTCGTGACTGACAATAGTAATTTTCTTATTCTTCCCACAATATACCATGATGACAGTGTTGTGACTTTGGAGACTACCACAAAAACTAAGAGATCCTTACTATCTATTAATTCACAAAATGTTTTTGGCCAACTCCTGTGTGCCAGGCACTGTTCTGGGTACTGAAGGCACAATGGCAGTAAGACCAAAAGCCCTTTCCTCATGTAGCTTAAATACTGGGTAGGCTGTCAGACCATATAAAAAGAAGCATGATTATGTCAGAGAGTGATAAATGTTTTGAAGACAGTAAAACAGTGACCAGGAGGAGGACACAAATTATTTTATTTGAAGATTTTATTTGTTTGAGAGAGCAAGAGGTGGGGAGGAGGAAGGGCAAAGGGACAAGCAGACTCCCCACTGAGCACAGAGCCTGACATGGGGCTGGATCCCAGGCCCCGGGATCATGACCTGAGCCAAAGTCAGACACAACCGACTGAGCCACCCAGACTCCCCAGGACATATATTATTTTAGTTAGGAATGAGGGTCTCTCTGAGGAGATAACTCTTAACCAAATACATAACATGAGGGAGCAGAAAATTCTAAGAAAACAGGAGTAAAGGAAAGAGGACTACTGTGTTCTCAGAAAATCAAGGAGACCATAATGACTGGAAAAGATGGCATACAAGTGAGGGGAGCACACTGAATCGAAGGGGGTAGATAGGTAATGGTGGGTGGGGGAGGCAGGTGGTATAGTCTCATAGGCAATTGTAATGACTGCATGTGAAAACAGGGAGCCATAGAGGATTTGGGACAGAGGAATGACTAGATCTAAATTATTTAGTAACGTCCCCTTGATTATTTTGTTGAAAGTTGACAATAATTGCATCATAGTGGAAGGAGGTAAATTAGGTTTTTATATTCGTCTGGATTAGAGATTATGATGATGTCACATCCAAGACTGATTGCGGTAGAGATGTATAGTTTGGATTCTAGGTATATGTTGGAGGCCAAGCAAAGATTTAGATATGCACTGAAAAGCAAAAGTCAAGGTGATTTCAAGATATTGATCCAGGGGATATGAAAAGATAGACCCTGCCATCAATTGGAAGACCAACAAGGAAGACCACATGTGAGAGGGAGAAGGATCAGAGGTATTCTAGATTATTGTAGACCCTCAGTAACCACTCTTGTCTATTGTTTTAAATTAATATCATATATCTGTGATCAATATCTAAGTCTGTATGTTGCCATTAGAGCGAACATTAAAAACAAAAGCTCAGAGACTGGTAAAACTAAATAAATAAAAGGTGCATTTCAGTGGCCAGAAGTAGCTTCAAACAGACAGGAATGTATATTATGTGAAGGAGAAGGAGGAGTTAACGCTAAAGAGGGTAGGCAGAGACCAGCCACGGAGGTCTTTATGTATCAGGCCACGGAATTTGCCTTTATCTCATAAGCACTGAGAAGGTAATGAAGGTTTTCTTAGCAAGGTATTCCCTAACAAAATAAAATCATGATAAGAAAACCTTTCAGCACCTCCTCAGTGCTTATAAGATAAAGTGTCCCCTCATGGGCTCAGTCGACTTGAGCTGAAACTGTGGCCACCCACAGATAACTTTAAGGTCTCTGTTAAACTAGAGAATGCTTTAAAATCACCTCAGCCCATCAAGCCAGAAGCTGCTTATCTCTTCAACCATTACCAGAATGAATCCATACATTTTGAGGTTTGATTTATCATATTTTGGACCTGAGTGAACATTTTCAGGCAACTACCTTTTCCACTCAGTGGCTTCTATTAGGAGAGAGTGATGCAAATCGCAAGAGTTATATTCCCTCTCAGTCAGTCTGTTGGCTTCAATTAGTCTTTTTCCACATGATCTATAGCGCAGTATGTATTCCGGGATACAAAGAATTCTTAGATACTAGTTACTAGTTACTTTGCCATGTCTGGATTCCTGTTGGTCATATTTTCACAGACACTTGGACTTCCTTTCTGGTTGGCCACTGTGCTTCAACTTATGGTGGTGTTTGTATTCCCCAGGGTACAGGATTAAAAATGAACATATGAACCAAACTCCTCACTTTCATAGTTCAATAGTGTGAGCTTTCCTGGTGGGGAGCAAGGACTGCTTGTCATATAAATAGTCAGGAATTATTTTCTGCTTTACTAACTAGACAAGGTAATACCTAATTGCCTTTGTTTATTTGATGGGGAAAACCAATCTATTTAAAAGATTGGCTCCCTTCACTTTGCTTTCTGGAAAGGCATGCTGACAAAGTTACTGAAAATACACCAAATTTTATACTAGTGGCATTTCTGTCCTCTACCCCCAATATGATATGCTTTGACTTGGGTGTGTTTTAAATTAGATTTCAACTGGAGTCATTACAACTTGTCATTTACGAAGTGAAAAGAGTGGACCATGTGAAATTTAAGGTCCTTCTCTATACTCATTCATTTATTCATTTATCAAGCATTTCTTGAACTCGAATGTAATAGGGTAAACTGGACTTGTGCCATGTCAGACATTTGGCAGATGATAATGTATTAAGGATACCTGCCTTCCAAAGCTGGCTGTTAGATTATTTTATACCACTTTCAAAAGTCAGCTGTACCTGTATTAACCATTAATCACCTTCCAGCTTTGTAAACAAAGGCCTAGAAATTCAGCAAGGCATGTGGACAAGTCCCAAAGGAAGGATCTTATTAAAGAAAGCTGGTTGGCCAGACACATAAAAAAGTGCTCCACATCACTTGGCATCAGGGAAATACAAATCAAAATGACAATGAGGGGCGCCTGGGTGGCTCAGTGGCTTAAGCCTCTGCCTTCGGCTCAGGTCATGATCTCAGGGTCCTGGGATTGAACCCCGCATCGGGCTCTCTGTTCAGCGGGGAGCCTGCTTCCCCCCTCTCTCTGCCTGCTTATGACTTCTGTCTGTCAAATAAATAAATAAAATCTTAAAAACAAAACAAAAAAACCACAATGAGATACCACCTCATACCAGTCCAAAGGGCTAAAATTAACAAGTCAGAAAATGACAGATGCTGGCGAGGATACAGAGGAAGGGGAACCCTCCTACACTGTTGGTGGGAATGCAAGCTGGTGCAACCACTCTGGAAAACAGCATGGAGGTTCTCAAAAAGTTGAAAATAGAGCTACCCTATGACCCAGCAATCACACCTGGGTATTTACCCTAACAATACAAATGCAGTGATCCGAACGGGCATGTGCACCCAAATATTTAGAGCAGCAATGTCCACAATAGCCAAACTCTGGAAAGAATCTAGATGTCCATCAACAGATGAATGGATAAAGAAGATGTGGTATATATACACAATGGAATACTACGCAGCCATCAAAAGAAATGAAATCTTGCCGTTTGCGATGACGTGGATGGAACTAGAGGGTATTATGCTGAATGAAATACGTTAATCAGAGAAAGACAATTATCATATGATCTCCCTTATATGAGGAAGTTGAGAGGCAATGTGGGGAGCTTGGGGGGTAGGGAAGGAAAAAAATGAAACAAGATGGCATCAGGAGGGAGACAAACCATAAGAGACTCTTAATCTCACAAAAAAAACTGAGGGTTGCTGGGGAATGGGAGGGTAGGGACAAGGTATGTGCTATGATGAGTGCTGTGAAATGTGTAAGCCTGATGATTCACAGACCTGTACCCCTGGGGCAAATAATAAATTATATGGTAATAAAAATAATTTAAAAATTAAAAGATTAAAAAAAAAAAGAAAGCTGGTTGGCATACTGACTATTCTGGGTGACTTTTTGGGCAGGGGGACTAGAGAGTGGAGAGAGGGAAGATCTTACTCTGAAAACTCATCTAAGGGCAGTAGACTTCAAGCACACCCACTCCAGATAGTGAAGGACATAGCAACTGATATTTGATTCATACCCTAGAAATCTAAAGGTTAATGCCTGGATCATCAGAGCTTCCACTTAATCATCTGTGAATCTTCCAGGGCCACAACAGAGGAGGGGACCCTCACAAGCTTAGAGCTACAGGAGGAGGAAAGGATTGTCCATGTCAACCCACATCCCTAGTGACTGAAGATGCTCGCCAAAGCACCTCATGAAGCAAGAACCAGCCACTGCACGTGTCCTATCCAGAAGACCTCAATGTTAGAAGACTGCTGCACTGGTTCTATGAGGACTTATCCTTATCTCTGATTATTCTCTCAGTGGAAATTCCTAGGGAAGTTTGATGAATGAACTTGGACCATGATAAGGTTTTTCTAAGATGATTACTTCCATGTCATACAGAAAAGCGATGCCGCCACCAAGACATAGCCAGTCAAAAGTGGAATTTGGGAAGAGCATCCAGGTTTCCTAGTGCCCAACTGAGAGTTAGGGCGTTGTTTTTCCATGTGATCTTGGGGAATCAAGAAAGGGGCAAGGAAACATTTGTAGAAGGAACAGTGGGTAGCAATTTGGATGAGGTCTTCCCTCATCTAGGTACAAAGCCACCTATGCTGTCAATAATACAGTGAGAACGTGGTGTTAAGTCTTCAATCTCAACTCTAACAAATGGGAAATAAACAAGGGCAAGAAAACATTATTCCCAAGAACCATATCTAGGTTACACATGCTGTTATTTCAGGTGAATTAACTTACTCTTTCCCCAGAGCAAAACTCTGGTGCATAAATTAATATGTGTTTGCTTGATACAAAATTATATAAAATGTTTATGGGACCAAAGAGAATACGAATCCGCAAAGACAACATGAATAAAACCACTTTACATTTGAATGGTACAGTGCAAGGCCATAAGAGCTAGCAGAAAGACTAGAGACCTTGGTGGCAACAGAGGAACTTTAGGCATGGCTCCACCATTTATCTGCTGAGTGTCCTTGGAGAAGTAGCCTACGATTTCTGAGCCTCAACTTTATCAGCGGGTAAACTGAGAACAGAATTAATGGTAGATATCATTTCCAGACATCTCTTGTATGCTAGGTACTCTACCAAGTGATTTAAACAGATGATTTCATTTAATCTCACCATAATACTATAAAAATGTTTTTAGTGGCTAACAAGCTTAGGAACATTACATATATCTGATCCCATAGCGCAGGTTCCGAAACCCCATCTTAAAATGAGCTAGTGTGGCTTCAGAGACTATGCTCTCAACCCCAGTTTTGCTTACTCTCTTCCTGCCTTAGGCACAACAAAGATGTTGAAAGGAATATGTAAAAACAATGCACATAATGAAGTAGGAAATTATGGCTCATTCGTCATAGTAGAACATGATGTATTTGGTCTTCTATAGAACCTGTTTGGATTAAGTGCCCTTGGAGGCAGATAATGCAATCAACAGACAACAGATGGTTAGAAGGTGTATGGACTCTGGATTCAGCCATCCATGATTTAGAACCTCACCTCCACTAGGGCCTGGCTGAATAACATGCATACACGTCTTCATACATGTGCTAAAGGGTGAAACTAGCTGCCTCATAAGAAGTAACAAATGCAAACTTTGGGGGACTCATAATAGATGGGTGGTGGCTTCATGCAAATTTCACTTGGCAGAGGCTAAATAGTTCATGAGGCACATCTAGTATCACAATTCAGACCTCTGTCCTTTAGTCCAGTCTTCTTCCCCACCCCGCGGCTGCATCCCTAATGTACAGTCCAAGTCCCTGCTTGTGAACAAAAGGTATCACTCCCTACAGTTATACTGAAATGAGTTGAAAACATGCTCTGTCTCAAGGAGATGAGAATGAAAAATGCTTGGAGGTATTTTTTCCTTATGCTAGAAATCTGGCAAAGTGGGGATCTTGCCAGGTTAAAGATAGGGTTTTTGAAATAGCTCCAAGCAGCTCTGAGGGTTAAGTGGCCATCTCATGTTGGAGCCGGGGGGAAGTGTGTTGGACCTCTGGCCCAATTTCTCCATCACAGCTGAAAGAAGAAAAGTTGAGTGGGTGGAGTTGAGGACAAGAAGAAGGTGCCACACCAGGTACTCGAAGTAGATGAACTCAGTGTTGGTAGGTCTGGGCTCCTCTCCTCCTCCACTGCAATGCCTCTCCTCTCCCAGTCTCTATTTCTGGAAATATTCAGAGCAGGGCACATCTCCTCAAGCAAATTCACACTCAGATGACTTAAATGAAATTTTAATAGAGCATCTGTGTGCATTCTTTTTATTTTTTTGCTGGGGTCGACTCAGAGAAACCTCAAATCCTCGTATTTCCCCCTTTTTTTTTTTTAAGATTTATTTACTTGACAGGCAGAGATCACAAGTAGGCAGAGAGGCAGGCAGAGAGAGAGAGATGGAGAAGCAGGCTCCCCGCTGAGCAGAGAGCCCGATGTGGGGCTCGATCCCAGGACCTTGAGACCATGACCTGAACCCAAGGCAGAGGCTTAACCACTGAGCCACTCAGGCACCCCCCTCGTATTTCCCTTTTAAATGATGCCACAAAAGCACTGCTGACTCCAGGACCTACTGGTTACATGATAGCAGCAACTTGAGAAACGGAAACGGCCTTTTCCTCAGCCCACACCATGTGCCAGAGCACCAGAGAAAGCTCCTGCTGAGAGAAGGTCAATAAATTTCCCAACTGCTAGGATTTTGAACAGGCACATTTGCACTCATTCTTTCCCACATGCCTTTCTGTGATACCTGGCAAGGAAAAAGAAGTATTCTCTTCTCCATTTACAGAAGAGAACTACTATCCACCTTCTTAAAAGCTTTTAAAATGTTTCCCTGAAAAAAGGGAGGGCAGAGAAAATGCATATAGATGAACGTCAGTATAGCTCTCTCCAAACTGGAGCAGTATTTAAAATTTGGAAGAATACAAAAGCCTTTGTTTCTGACCATTTTTTACCTGCGGGATGGATAACATACTCAGGGCAAGCTGCTACCCTCTGTCTATGTATCTGCAAGTCCTGGAGGCACAGGGAAAAGAACAGAATAAATTATCTGGCGAAAAGTCACTTCCTTTTTAAGGCAAAGTTAAAAGAGCCCCAGGAACTGAGAAAAATCCAGTCCTTTTTGTGAGTTTTTATGTTCTTTGTAGTAAGTAATGATTTTTACAGGTTTAAAGTAAACACAAATAATATTTATTGTATTAGAAAATCCAGATAACCAAAATAAGAAAATAATAGCTACTGGAAATTATACTGCCAATAGATAACACTGTCAAACTTTTTTTTTTTTTTTTTTTGCTATTATAGATTTCCCTGAATATTCCTGACCAGGTTCTTAATATGCTTTGGAAAGGCCTGCAGACTGTGAGAGTTCAACGCTTGTGTGAGTTAAATACATAATATTTACAAAGAAGGAACCCATTTCTGAAGTTATGTGGGCAAAAGTCAAGGTCTTCTATTTTTATAATATCAGCATATTTTTTCCCCAGTTTTTTACATTACACTATGGTGTCGCCTATAGTTTGATGACTACTGCCCAGTTCTCACTGTCTGATTCACAAGATGTTGCTTATGACTGTATGAATTTATACAATTTAGAATTCATGGGATATACAAATAGGGAAATGCAGTAAAATTAGACGTCTTGTGTGTACCACCACAGAGAACATCAGCATTTATATCCCAGTCAAGACTCCTACTAAAAGCGACTGCCTAATATTGTCAGAAAGAAATCATTTTAGAGGAAATTCCATTTAAAACATGTGGGTCTAAGTGTTATACTATGATGCATTATCTTACTACATCTGTTGACAACTTCCTTCTAAAAACGAAAGAAGAGTAGGGACGTCTGGGTGTCTCAACCCATTAAGTGTCTGACTCTTGATTTCAGCTCAGGTTGTGATCTCAGGGTCATGAGATTGAGCCCCCAAGTCCACGGCAGAGCCTAGGTGTGGAGCCTGCTTCAGATTCTCTTTCTCCCTCTGCCTGGCCCTTCCCCAGCTTGTCCATGCACATATTCTCTAAGAACGATAGAATGAAAGAAAGGGAGGGAAGCGGGGAAGAAGGGAAGAAGGAAGGAAGGGAGGGAGGAAGGAAGGAAGGAAAGGAAGGAAGGAAGGAAGGAAGAATGATGGAAGAAGGAAAGAAGAAAAGAATAGAGAATTTCCTCTTCCTTCAGGAGAACACAAGGGTTAGGGTCACATGCTTCCTGGGTCAGGCTGAAGCATTCACATATTTACAGTGTCACTGGGAGAAAATGGATGGAGAACTGTCCCAGCTTCCACATCAACCTGGTTCATAGGACCATGAGAAGGTGTGCCTCACATAACACATGATGGCTATCAGCCAGTCTCTGGCTCACAGATGTCAGGAATGTTCTAAATTATAGCAACTCTAAGCACTTCTAAAAAATGCTCAACAGATGCTTTAAAATGTTTTCACTAGCAAAAAAAAAAAAAGGCTTACAATTTTTGTATTATCAACTAACACTGATATATTTCCCTAAAATATATGTGTTTGTATGCATACATATGCACATACATACATATACATATGTATACACACAACATAACATTTTTGTAAAATACTTTTTTAAATGCTATATTTAAACCTGCTGTGGTCCAGAGGAATTAATTCTGCCTCCCAAGGAATATTTGGCCAACTCAAAAGACATTTCTGCTTGTCATGACTGGGGATGACACAGCTGATGGTATTTAATGGGTACAGAGTCCAGTGATGCTGGACAGCCCTCCACAACTGAGAATTATCTGGTCCACAAAGTCAATATTGTCAAGGTTAAGAAATCCTTAATTAGACATAGTTTGATACCTTGTATGTAGTCTCTACTTGTTCTTGATGGCAAATTTGCTTAATAGCAAGTAGAAAACTTAATCTCATTCAGTTCTCAGAAGACAGGGTTCTGTTTCATGATAGGTAACCTATTTTTGGATTTAGTGTACCTCTTTGATTTCACATTTGAGTTGTTCACCTTTGTGTTACATGCATTTTCTTTAACAAATGATTTCAAAGATTTAACTAAATGTTTGTGTATTTTGAAAGGCTAAATGTCACAATGGGTACAACCAATAACTAGGGGGCCATGGGAAATATTTTAAGACTAAACATAAGTGAACTCTATATCGATCAAACGAGACCATTTAAATTGCCCTGAAATTGAAAGAAACCCAATAAAAGACTTAGTCTAATCATGTATGAGACATTCATAATGCATTTGCATTTTTCACTTGCACCCTGAGACTCAAGGTATCCATATCACTATTCAATGGAAAACAGAATTGATGTTTATTCTTAATGATCAACATGACAAAATAATTCAGATAAGGTATGACATAAGTTTTCAGTGTTTGCCTACAATTCATCTACATCCCTTGCACACAACTGACTGGAAAATGTGTACTTTATTCTACTGACAAAAAGTCTTGCAGAATTAGACTACTGGCCAGTATCAAATGAAATGGCTTTGCTACTGATGGAAGAGAGCATCACATGTAGAGAAACATTGTTTGTTTTTTTTTTTTTTATCCTACAATAACTGTGCACATATTCAGGAAAAGATGATTCTCAATCTCAAATCCAACATTCATATTAATAACATCTACGTAGGAACCCATGTCCTACCAATCCTTGTTTTATTTTTCCCTCTGGGCTTGACTTTCTCCTTTATCTCTATTTTTCCTGCTCCACATCATGGGCCAGAATGTAAGCACTGATTCAACCAACCACTTATTGAAAAGAGAAGAGGCCAGAGGTCAAATGAACAAGCCATCAGAAACCACAGTTAATTTTTCCTGAGCTGCCACTAACTCAGACCCTTGTCTAAGAGATCAATGCTCTCCCCTATTTCTTTAAAAGGTCAAAAGAGTAAGAAATTTACAGACGTTCTGGTTAGGTATCTCAATTACAATATAACAACGACTGGTTTATAACAACCTGAGGTGCTTGGTGAAAGTGCAGGTTTGTGGACTGTCCCCACTCAGACTTTCTCATTTACCAGATATGGGGTAGAAGTGGAAAAATCTGGATATTCACAGGAAGTCCACATATTATCCTTGAGAAACACATGCAAGGGTTTATAACACAGGCTTTGCACAATGCAACTTATGCTTCATTCTCAGTTCTAACACTGGCTCTGGAGCATTGCAGAGACCGCTTCACCTGGCCAAAGCTTTAGTTTGCCATCTATAAAGTTGCAGCAATGATAGCAATTTCGTTTGTTGTTCATATGAAAGCATTCATTCATGAGGCCTGAGACTTAACTAGCACATGAGAGATCATCTCTCCCTAGTAGTATCCGTCATTATCAACACCATCACCGTTTTGTCCCCACGTATCCCTGTGTACTCATTTTAGGGAAACACAGCAGTTCCAGAAGAAATAAAACAAAACCTTTACTTTGGTTTCTGTTTTTGCTTTTTTTTTTTTCATTTTAGAAAACCTAATCAAAATCCAATGTACTGCAATAAAGGCATGTGTGTTGAGTTACCATTAAATGTCTTTGCTTTTGGCAAGAATATTTCAGCTCCATGTGGTAATGCTTTCATGCTGCTCAGAAGCAGAGCTTGGCTCCTTTATAGGTCTCTTTTTAAGGATGAGCCAATTAATATTATTTAATAAATGTGACTTGATTTGTTGGTAATATCACAAAATATGGAAACAATGGCACACGCATTGTTGATTTTCTTGTTGAATAATTTATGCATAATTTGACATGTTTTTTAAAGGATCAAGCTGCCTTATAAATGTACAGGCACCACAATGTAATATGTGGGACAATTTGGGGTATAATAAATGGGCTCATTAAAAAAAAGAAACTTTTAAACATGAAGGAAAAAAGAGCTTTGCTTAGATCTTTGGCATTAGATGAAGACATCCTCCGTCTCATCAGATAATAGGAATGATGATGACAATGTTGTATTTCCACTTTTCTCTGCAATTCTGTGGTAAGTGTCAAGTTTATTCCCTTCTCAGAAAAATACGGTATAGTGGTTTAACCCTAATAAAACCCATGGACAAATACACCGAAATATTTAGTTTTATATGGCATAGACCTGTTGCTTCCATTGACTACAAACACTGGCAAACTAACATGATTGTCAAATTCCACTTACACAAAGGTAGGAGGACCTCTTCAATTAATGACAGAGCTGGATTTCACCAAATAGCACCGAGTATAAATGTTACATTTACTGCAAACAGAAAGGGGCGCATAATGGAATCTTACTGATGCTAACTGGCTTATATTATCAGGTCCATGAATGATAATGTTTGTAATAAACCAATTTTAGAATAAAATTCCAAGGACACCCATAAACCTGCTGGAGTTATTTAACATGCTTTTACGCAAGGAGCATGTGGTTCTAATTTAGATTCCGTTGTTGCAGCAGATTGTTAAAACTCTAATAGTTGCATGTGACGCTACCCAATCAATGATGTGGGGCAAGTCAGTTCGTGAAGCTTTATCTCTAATTAGCACTAAAAATGCATAATGGCAAGCATAGCAGAGAGAAGACTGGACCTTGCTGAATTCAACAGACTGGAGGGAGAGCAAATGAAGCCCTATTTTCAAAGAGAAGATGCCTGTTATGTAGCAAGCAGAAGAAAACTACCTTGGGAGAGGTACATCTACCATCAAAATAGGACATATTGAGTCAACCCACAGTGCTTATACCTAGAGAAAGAGATCCATTCTCTCTGGAAGTCTCTCTCTCTCTGTCTCCACCCCCTGCCCCCCACCCCCCCAAAATAACAAAACAGGCAAGGTTACCTTTCTCACAGTGACTTCCTGTGAATCCAGAAGGGCAGACACACTTGTTAGGAGACACGCAGGTTCCACCATATCTGCAGCCCTCCTGGCAGAATGCTGTCACAAAAAAAGAAGAGAAAGATATATTCTTAGATATTCTTAGATAAGATGGCAGTAAGGAAACTCATGGTGAATAGTGAACACTGAAGCAATTCTTTCTTTGGTGCATAGAGCATACATACCTGCGTTGACATATTTAAAAGTTTTGGTATACAAAAAGAAAGAAATGTCATAATGCCTATTTCACTGGTTTACATGAGATCATTTGAAACAACAGACATAAAGTATTTCACACAGAGCTGGCAGGTGTAAGTGGTAGTTAGTACAAGCAGCTACTACTCTTGTTATTCTGGTTATTAATATATTTGAAATCAAATAGCACAAATTGTGTAACTAGAAAGGATAGGATAGGGATAAAGGCAAAGGCAATTTAAATGCTATTTTGTAACTACTCCCCAAACATATTTTATTACAGTATTAATATTCTTATATTGCTTTAAAAGATTTTGGGTAGGGACACCTGTGTGGCTCAGTGGGTTAAAGCCTCTGCCTTCAGCTCAGGTCATGATCCTGGGGTCCTAGAATTGAGCCTCAGCGGGGAGCCTGCTTCCTCCTCTCTCTCTGTCTGCCTCTCTGCCTACTTGTGATCTCTGTCAAATAAATAGATAAAACCTTTAAAAAAAAGATTTTGGGTAGTCAATATAAGTTTTTAAAGATTTTATTTATTTATCTATTGAGAGAGAGAGAGCACTCGTGTATGTGCACACATGAGCACGGGGAGGGACAGAGAGAAAGAGAGAATCTCAAGCAGATTTCACACTGAGCACAAGCTGGACATGGGCTTGATCTGATGACCTGAGTTCATGACCTGAGCCATAACCCAAAACTGGATGTTTAACCAACTGAACCACAAGGCATCCCAGGTATTCAGTATAATTTTAGATAACATACATTTAACTAAGCAATTGCTTTTGAATATTTAAGATGTTTCTAATGATTCTATAATAAAACGATGCCTTGTCCTTAGAGCTAAAATACTTAACACAGGGGAAATGCTTCTATGTGAAAATGCAGTTTCAAAGGGTGTGGACTTTGATAAGCCTTTCACAGCATCAAAAAATGATCCCAACCCCATCTCAGCACTACCCTGCTAGCCTTCTGAGACCAGGTTAATTTCCCTTATTACCCACTAGCACAACATAGCTCCGGGAACCTCTCCTTTGCAGTACTAATTTCCATTGTTCACTTACATATATTTGATTACCAACTTCTGTTTTGTCCATTGGACTGTAAGAACCATCAGGACAAGAAACTGGGACAGTTCTTGTTCCCTACTGTACCACCATTTCAGAATCCGAGCACATAGTCATTGCTTAAAAATCACTGCTGAATGAATTCACCTATATTTTGCAGGCTATTCTGGTCAGAAAACTGTTGTTCTAATAATTCCTCAATATTTCCATGCCAAATAATTTATTTTCAAGCCTTGTAGGATAACCAGTAATTTAGTGTACCAAAACTGCAAAATTTCTCCTAAATGAAGATGATTACAACTTGGTACCACAGTTTTGTTTTGTTTTGTTTTGTTTTTCACATGAGAGCTAGGTGAGCAAATGGTTTTAATTGCAATTAGAAATGTGTCACACTGGAAAGATATCATGGTTATATTTTGCCATTATCACATAAATAATACGGCTTTAACTCTAAAAAGCTACATAACATCTTTGGATAGCTCAACACTAGTTCGGCTACATAGAACTTCTCACAATGTTTCCATTTCCCATATCATTTAATATCACCTGGATAATTTAACATTCTGTAGCTTAGTGATTGTGAACTCCTTTGCATCTGCCAGAGGACAGATAGTGCATACCTTGGTATCCAAATACCACTTCCCATTTTCCAACATCTTAGTACCCTGGGACTGCAAAAAACATTACACAATATCTGCCTTGGTATGTTCACCAAAAATAAAAAATCAATATGTATATAAATATATGCATACAAATGTATACAAAATCCCTTGTCCCCAAAGATCACACATGTGTGCTCCGCTGATTGCCATTTCAAGTAAGGTATCTAACCTATAGCTCTGCATCAAAGCCGGTAACAAAAAAATAAAGTGGTTTTGCAAACTGAAAATGATAGATTGAAAGCTGGTAAGGAAAAGTTTCAAGTGACCCCAAAGAAGACGAGTTTAGAAGCAAGAAGTGCAGCTTGGGTTTCTTTAGTGAAACAAGTAACACTTGATCCAGAGCTTTGGGCACGTATGTGTACACACACTCATGTATACACACAGATCGGCAGATTCGCAATGCATGTGTGCTCCTGACTGACTCAACTCTTAAGAAGAAATGATAGAGATTTTTGTGAAGAAAGCATAAGATGTTTGTGATGTTTTAAGAGCATAGGTGTGATAATAAATATGGTGCTATGAGGATGAAATTAGTTAATATTCATAGTAAGGGCCTTTAAATAGTGTGGGGCAAAATAGTGTTAAGTATCTTGTTATATAAATTTATTTGACAGCAATAATGTCATGGCTGTGAAACCTGGGACAAGGACAAATCATCTATCACCCAGACAATATAAACCCATCTGACAAGGTGTTCAGCTTCACCAACGATGGATGAAAGGCATCCCTTGTTATTTATGCTTTAATTTCTAATACTAGTAATGGCCCTTAACGTGTTATTATGTGGGTGTTATTTCTTTTACAAAAAATGTAAAACTGGGGCTCAAAAACAAAGTACCCCAACTAAGGCCATACAGATAGAAAGTAGCAGAGCCAAGATTTAAGCAAAGGCTTCTGTGGCTACAAAGTCTTGCCTTTTCTTTATATGTTATAGTGCAGATTAATCTGCAATCTGGTATTCACATGGGAAGCTTTATTCTTTTTTCAAATAGTTCCATAACGGCTAAGGAAATGGATTATGCATTGAAAGAAAAAAAATACACCAATCGCACATGTGGCATGAAAGAGAAGGGAGGCAGGGAGTTGCTCAAGTTCATGTACATCTTATCTAATCTCCGTTTTTGGCTTAGTCTCATTACAATTGACTAAATCCAGGCACATGTGATTTTTTAATGGCAATTATCTGAGATAAAAAAGAAATTCATTACCTACTTAAACCTCACAGAATATGACAAAGTACTTTGAAAAACAAAACACAAAAACAAATAAGGAAGCATGCCATCCAAAACGTGAACTCAAGATCAACTCAACTTTTCTTTGAATACCTTCTAACATATCAAAATACACAGGAATCCTAAACTACAGGTTGTGAATAGATTGTTTATAACTGGTTCTTCTTCATCAACTATCAACCTAGCATTTCAAAGAAAATGACTCTGATACTTAAGAGGACCTACAATTTGCTGCAGCATTACTTTGTTGATGGCATAACCTAAAAAGAAGCCAAGTCACCATCACATCTTTCTAGTTTATGAGAAGATAGGATGGTAGAATTACATGGCTCAAGTCCGTGTTCTGTATTTATTGGCTGTGTCACCTACAGCAAATTATCTCACTCCTGTGGACCTCAGTTTCCTCAAGAACAAAGCAATAACAATAATAACGCCCATGCTGTGCAAGGTTAAATTCAATTACTAATGTAAACCACCCAGCACAGGGCATGGCAGTGTGATATGCTCAAGAACTAGATCTGACTCTTATTCATCACCAGGAATCTGTTTTTCCAAATAGCAATACTATTATGCACCAGTTTGTGTGCTACATCCTGGAGATGTGGCAGTGACTTAGAAAAGATCCCTATACAGTGGAGCTTATTCTTTAATGAGGGATCACTGTCACTCTATCCTTGACTAGATGACTTAGTATCACATGGTTTGCAATGGAACTTGGAGTCACAGCTCCTCTGCAAACTCAGAAAAAAATCAGGCATCATGGGTATGTGGCTCTTTTGCCAACCGCTTTCCTAATTCTGAAGTATGTCTTGAATAGATTGCAAATATACAATGGAATTATGAACCTGAATTGGTCATCACAGTGTCATTTCTTACTAATGTATTACCCTGGGGGAGAGGTAGCACTGGATCAACTCTGAAATGGTACTGTTCTATTTTGGAAAGGACTCTGCCTTGTGCATGAAAATAAAATCAGAAAACTCAAAATTGGAGGAAGCATTAATCCACAGACAGACTACGTATTTTACAGGCAACAATTCTCAGCATGGAAACAAAACTTGGGCATTAAGGGAAACAAAATGAGAATGTAGATTTGCAGACACCAGTTTGTAGATACCCAGTACCATCATCTTGTGTTCAGTTTGACAAAAATAGTTTTACACTAATAAAAAAGTAACAACCTTTCAACTTCTAGACACTTTGCAGGATCCTCTTACTTAAAGTTCTCTGGGCATATATTTAGTTTCTAGGGATACCCTGTATCCTGACAAAATACAAGGAAACAAACATGTCTCAGCACCATCTGGTAGGAGGAACCCCTTTGCTTCTCTCTTTAAGTTCATTTCTGACCTCTCTTCGCCAGAATTGCTCACTCTGCCCTGTGGAGGTAAAGTATTTAAATTCTACTGGTAAATTTAGGAAGAATATGTATCAGGATGATGATTCTCAGTTGGAAGAAGCAGGAGACTAGGCTGAGAAGCACTGTATGTTTAGAAGTATGTAACTGTTATATTTCTAGTTTTATTCTGGATAATTCATTATTAGATGTGAATTATATCATTTAAAAATAACCACTTAGGTACGTAAGTAAATGATAGCTGACCACCATGGACCAATGATCATAAGATGTCTTGAATCAAAGGTTATAATTAAGTTGTTATGTGCACCCAAAATTCAAAAAGCAGGAGTGAGGGGGAAGGAGATATTTAAAGTCTATTCATGCTCAGCAGAACTCTATGGTCACCGGGTATCTCTCTTGTGAGTAAGCTACCTTCAGACGGAATCAATTTTCCTTATCTCCTGAATGACACCTTCCTCCCTGGGATGTGGTTGGTAAGTCGGCCTTAAATTCTGTGTTCATTCTTAGCATTCTATCTTGTTACAGACTGAGACTCATCTTCTTCAACCTAGTTCTGTCAATAACAAAGGGGATATCACCTCCATGTTTGCTTTTTGGTTCATTGCTCACCTCTTTCAGAACATGGTTATGTGTCTATCAAAGACCCCCTCAAATATTTTTGGTCCTCAGAAGATGGCAGGTGGGGTCAGCATGCTAGTGGCATTTGGGGGGTAGAGGACAGGGATGTTGCTAAACATCTTGTGATGCATAGGTTGACCCTGCCTAACAAAGAACTGTCTGACCACAAATGTCAATAGTGTTGAGACTGAGGAAGTGTGTTCCAACTTCACACTATTTAAGTCTAGTAGGTGTCCCCAGGAACAAAATTTGGTTACTTTAACCCATATTTTCCATTTCTCCCCTCCCAATTTCTCCCCTCAAAAAACAGTTTAAAATGAAGAGAAAAGATAAGAGTAAATTCATCCAGGTGGCTTGTCTGATACATCAAACCAAACATCTAGATGTCTACAACTTTCAATTTTCATATCATTCTGGTTGCAAGCACACAGTCTATTACGTAAGTTAGTATTTCATTATTGGCCCCAAATACCTTTCATCCCTCGTACCATCTATACTTATATCCACAATTCCAATACCCCATTGCAAACCCCTTATCAACTGTAATAATATTAACAACAGTAATGGTGAATTCCATTTTTGGAGGACCTATTATGTACTTTACAGACAATATTCCATTTCCTGCTAACAACAGCACACAGTGCATTAGCCAT
>RCUC01156054.1:0-77492 GCA_003697995.1 Taxidea taxus jeffersonii | reverse complement strand
ATTGCACCTCATTAATAGCTTTTTTTATTTCAACTTGATTAGACTTTAGTTCTTTTATTTCTCCAGAAAGGGCTTTTATTTCTCCTGACAGGGTTTCTCTAATATTTTCCATGCCTTTTTCGAGCCCGGCTAGAACCTTGAGAATCGTCATCCTGAATTCCAGATCTGACATATTACCAATGTCTGTATTGATTAGG
This sequence comes from Taxidea taxus jeffersonii, assembly GCA_003697995.1. NCBI lineage: Eukaryota > Metazoa > Chordata > Mammalia > Carnivora > Mustelidae > Taxidea > Taxidea taxus. Next base: position 77,295 of record RCUC01156054.1, on the reverse strand, counting down.
TCCCTAGCCTTCGGTCCTGTCTCCTGCTCTTTTTTTTGTGGTGAGTTTTTCCGCCTTGTCATTTTGTCCAGATAAGAATCCGCTATTCTCCTTGTTAAGTGAACTTGGTCTTGGCTGTATTTCTTTGATCTTCTGGGGGAGGGGCCTGTTGTAGTGATTCTCAGGTGTCTTTGCCCCAGGCGGAGTTGCACCGCCCTTACCAGGGGCCGGGCTAAGTAATCCTCTCAGGTTCGCTTTCGGGAGCTTTTGTTCCCTGAACGCTTTCTGTAGAGTTCCGGAGGACGGGAATGACAATGGCGGCCTCCCAATCCCTGGTTCAGAGGAGCCGAGAGCTAGGGACCCCAGTCTTCAGTGCGCCTTCAGAGAAAAGCGTTTAATCCCTCCGGTCTCCCTAGCCCACGTTTGCGCCCGGAGACCGCGAGCGCCCGGAGACTGGGCTCAGAGAAAATCGTGCGTAAGCAGTCCCGTCTCACTGGCTTCTGGGAGTGCTCCGAGCTCACCCAGCCTGTGACCAAGCATCTCTGTCTCTGGCAGAGTCCCACCTGGAGTCTCTGAACCCCGTAGATCCCTGAGCTCTCCCAGGTCGGAGTCTCCCCGGATCTTGTGGGGACCCCTCACACAGAGCACCGGCCTGTGCCACAGAGCACCGGTCCGTGTCACAGACCACTAGGAAACCTCAGCTCTGTCTCCGCAGCCGGCTTCCCCACTCTAATACCTGTGAGCTCTGCGACACTCAGACACCCCCGATCCTTCTGTGACCCCGCGGGACCTGAGTCCACATTGTCCCCGTGAGGTCTTCACCCCAGTTTAGCCTCTGGAGCAATGTCCCTCCGTGGAGCAGACTTTTAAAAGTCCTGATTTTGTGCTCCGTTGTTCCGCCGCTTGCCGGGAGCCGGCCCCTCCCCCTGGGGTCTATCTTCCCGTCGCGTTGGATTCACTTCTCCGCTGGTCCTACCTTTCAGAAAGTGGTCGATTTTCTGTTTCTAGAATTGTTGTTTTTCTTCTCTTCGATCTCCTGTTGGATTTGTAGGTGTTCGGAATGGTTTGATAGGCTATCTAGCTGATCTCCTGCTGGCTGATGTCATCTCAGCCTGCTACTTCTCCGCGATCTTGACTCCTCCCCGCTCTCCTTCTATTTTCAATGATAACCTAGCTGGATAAAGTATTCTTGGCTGCATGTTTTTCTCGTTTAGTGCTCTGAATATATCATGCCAGTTCTTTCTGGCCTGCCAGGTCTCTGTGGATAAGTCTGCTGCCAATCTAATATTTTTATCATAGTATGTTATAGACTTCTTGTCCCATGCTGCTTTCAGGATTTTCTCTTTGTCACTAAAACTTGTAAATTTTACTATTATATGACGGGGTGTGGACCTATTCCTATTGATTTTGATGGGGTTTTCTGCACCTCCTGGATTTTGATGCTTGTTCCCTTTGCTATATTAAGGAAATTATCTACAATAATTCTCTCCAATATACCTTCTGCTCCTCTCTCTCTTTCTTATTCTTCTGGAATCCCAATTATTCTAATGTTGTTTCATCTTATGGTATCACTTATCTCTCAAATTCTCCCCTCATGATCCAGTAGTTATTTGTCTCTCTTTTGCTCAGCTTCTTTATTCTCTGTCATTTGTTCTTGTATATCACTAATTCTTTCTTCTGCCTCATTTAGCCTAGGAGTAAGAGCCTCCATTTTTTATTGCACCTCATTAATAGCTTTTTTTATTTCAACTTGATTAGACTTTAGTTCTTTTATTTCTCCAGAAAGGGCTTTTATTTCTCCTGACAGGGTTTCTCTAATATCTTCCATGCCTTTTTTGAGCCCGGCTAGAACCTTGAGAATCGTCATCCTGAATTCCAGATCTGACATATTACCAATGTCTGTATTGATTAGGTCCCTAGCCTTCAGTACTGCCTCCTGTTCTTTTTTTTGTGGTGAGTTTTTCTGCCTTGTCATTTTGTCCAGATAAGAATCCGCTGTTCTCCTTGTTAAGTGAACTTGGTCTTGGCTGGATTTCTTGTTGATTTTCTGGGGGAGGGGCCTGTTGTAGTGATTTTCAAGTGTCTCTGCCTGCACTGCCCTTACCAGGGGCCGGGCTATGTAATCCTCTCAGGTTGGCTATCGGGAGCTTTTGTTCCCTCAATGCTTTCCATAGAGTTCCGGAGGATGGGAATGAAAATGGCGGCCTCCCAATATCCGGCTCGGAGGAGCCGAGAGCTAGGGGCCCCAGTCTTCAGTGCGCCTTCAGAGAAAAGCGCTTAATCACTCGCGTCTCCCCAGCCTCCGGCCGCGCTTAGAGAAAATCATGCATAATCAGTCCCATCTCACTGGCTTCTGGCTGTGCTCCGAGGTCACCCAGCCTGTGACCAGGCGTCTCTGTCTCTGGCAGAGTCCCACCTGGAGTCTCCGAGCCCCATAGATCCCTGAGCTGTCCCAGGTCGGAGTCTCCCCGGATCTTGTGGGGACCCCTTGCACAGAGCACCGGCCCGTGTCACAGAGCACAGCTCTAGGAAACCCCGAGTTGAGAGCTCACTCCTCGGCTCTGTCTCCGCAGCCGGCTTCCCCGCTCTAATACCTGTGAGCTCTGCGACACACAGACACCCCCGATCCTTCTGTGACCCCGCGGGACCTGAGTCCACGCTGTCCCCGCGAGGTCTTCACCCCAGTTTAGCTTCTGGAGCAATGTCCCTCCGTGGAGCAGACTTTTAAAAGTCCTGATTTTGTGCTCCGCTGTTCCGCCGCTTGCCGGGAGCCGGCCCCTCCCCCACAGGGTCTATCTTCCTGTGGCGTTAGATTCACTTCTCCGCTGGTCCTACCTTTTAGAAAGTGGTCAATTTTCTGTTTCTAGATTTGTTGTTCTCTTCGATTTCCTGTTGGATTCGTAGGTGTTTGGAATGGTTTGATAGGCTCTCTAGCTGATCTCCTGCTGCCTGATGTTGTCTCAGCCTGCTACTTCTCCCTTCTTTTTTTTTTTTTTTACGTGGGTTCACATTGTTTTTCTTTCTCTGTGGAAATCTGTGTAATTTTTTTTTTTTTTACTTTTTTCTATTCTCTACATTTTTCTCTCTCTCCCAAATTTTTGTTTTTGATTTTTTGTTTATTCTGTGTATTGTTTTTCATATTAAAGGCTTTTCTCAATTGTCTGAGGACCATTGACTATTGTTATTTCATTTGGCAGTGAGATGTTTAAAAATTTGGAAATCCCATCTGTGGGTAGAGTTTATAGAACTTTATTTAACTTTATTAAAAACTTTGGTTTCTTCCATGTAAGTTGACTGGTTGTTTTGTTGTAGAAAATTCCTTATATCAGAAATGTCCAAAATTTTGCCAGCGGGTCATAATGGAATATTCTTGACTTTATTTGAAAGCCAAAATGAAAAAGGGTGTTGAGAATGTTACTAAAGAAGATAGATTTTTCACTTACTGTCTCTTTTTTTAGCTCTTACTCCTAACTTTTATTTATACCTAAATCTTGGACATCTTCTGGTTACTTTCCTTATGGAGTAATCCTCTCATATCATCCCTTACTGTGATAGCACGGAAGAAAGTTTTCAACCAATCTTTTTTTCATCCATATTACATGTGCATACTTTGTTCTACACATAATATTTGACTGTCTCTGGATTCTTCAGCCCCCCGCCATTTCTTGATTTTCATTCACTTCTTTCTGTGCAACAGACACTCTTTCAGCTTTCCATGTACTGCTAAATTAGTTACCACTCTTTCATTTGCTTTGGAATATTTGTCATTCCCTTTCATTAGCAGTCAGCTTTCCTATTTTTCTTTTCCTTAAATGTGTGTCATTTTCTCCTCTAATATGTTTAGGACGTAGTTTAGTAGAGGAGGGAGGAGGTGGAACAGAGATCAATGTGTGTTCTCAATCTATTGTATATCTAGGCAAAATCCATCTGCACTAGTTTTCTAGGAACGCCATAACAAAATATCAGACTGGGAGGCACAAGCAACAGAAATGCATTTCCTCACAGTTCTAGAGGTTTGAAGTCCGAGATAAACATGTTATCAGGGTTGGTTTCTTCTAAGGGAGTTGTCCTTGGCTTGCAAATGGCCATCTTCTCCTTCCTGTATCTTCACATGATCTTTTCTCTGTGTGTGTCTATGTCCCAATCTCCTCTTCTTATAACCACTTGTATTAGATTAGGGCCAATCCTAATGACCTCCTTTTACCTTAATTACCTCTTTAAGAATCCTATATTCAGGGGCGCCTGGGTGGCTCAATCCTTAAGCGTCTGCCTTCCACTCAGGTTATGATCCTAGCTGTCCTGGGATGGAGCCCCTCATTGGGCTCCCTGCTGGGCAGGGAACCTGCTTCTCCCTCTTGCACTCCCCCTGCTCATGTTCTTGCTCTCACTGTTTCTCTCTCACTGTCAAATAAATAAATAAAAACTTAAAAAAAAGGGATCCTATCTTCAAATATAATCACATTCTGAGGGACTGAGGCTAGCTCTTTGATAATATGAACTTTGGGAGACAAAATTCTGTTCATAATACCATCTAGGGTAGAATTAAGAATGATCCAAAAGAAAGAAAGAAAGAAAGAAAGAAAGAAAGAAAGAAAGAAAGAAGCAAGGAAGCCAAGGAAATGTTACCAGGGTATGTTAAGACTCTTGGCAGCAGATACTAATACCACAGAAAGGCAATCAGAAGGTCAAGACAGACAGGTTGGACAGGGCCACAAAAGAATATGATCTTAGGGGATAGACTGTATATGAGTAATCTTATGCATGTACAAAGCACAGTACTAAAAGCTCTTGAAAATGAAAAATTGGAGCCAGAGAAATCTGAGTGCAAATAATCAAGGTTAGTCCTATAAGCAAAAGTATAGCATTACAGTAGTAATACAGGTGAACAAAGAATGCCCAAAAGGGCTCATTTATGGATTTATAAGACAGTAAACACTGGAGAATAAGAAGAATAAGGCTAAAGCAGAAGAAAGACTGACTTGATTTTGTCACAGAGGATTTATTTTATAGCTGTTTACATTTTCAGCAACCAACAAAACTGAGTCTGTAAGAGGATTTTTTAGTGACTATAAGGTTAAGAAAGGCATGGAGGACTATTATGTCAGTTATCCTAAGTAGCTGATATTATAAAACACTCTTTAATTATATTAAGATTGCAATGATGACTCCCTAAATAGATTTAGGTTAAGGGGTAACATATTGAATCTTCTTAAGTATAATATGCCACCACAGTCCTAACTTTTGGTTAGAATATTTTTTCTCTTTTGGCTTATCTCCAATTGATGAATCATATCATTGTTTATCACAGGAAAACAAATGTTCCAAGGCTGTGGTAAGTCATAATCTATTTCTATAGCAGTACCAGATGCATATGCCTTCCAGTCATTAAAATGATGCTTACCAGTGTAATATAAACTATAATTCCATTATTCTATTTCTCTAAAATAAGGGCTAACAACACAGAATACACACCTTTTCTTTGCTACCACCTGCAATATGATGTGGACAGAAAAAAGAAAAAAAAAAAGGATGAACAGGATGTTTATGAAAATGGACTAAAGAACCTAATGGGCAGTGAGATGAGAGTAAATGTAGTGAAGGCTGCCAAGAATCAGAGTTATAATTACTTAAATAAGATTTTGATTGTCTGCTATGGATAAACCTGTAAAATTGCACAAGGTGCCTTAGGAGACCAAGTGCTGGAACTTTCATTAATCAGAAAAATGCCTAAGTCTAAATTCTGACTGGCGATTTGCTTTCCTCTCTTAGAGATCTCAGGAGAATGGCACTATAAAGAAAGAAAGCCAGATTCACAAAATCTGGGGCTTGGAGTAAACATGAAATAAGAATGCAGTCCTTTCTGAGTATAAAAAAATCAATCCTTTTGCTAAAAATGAATTATCTGTCTGCTATAAAAGCGAAATGTCAAGACTTAAACTTAGCCTTTTTATACAGTTGCCATTAATTACACTTTTAAGTGATATATATTCTCTCAACTCCTAGTCATTCAATTAAGATTTGGAAAGTAATACTTACCAAAATTAAATCAATTCTGGTTATATTTTTTCATGTATATGTTGTGTATGCTTCATAATTTTGAACTATACAAACATTTATGTTATGTATCCTCAGATAATATTCCAAATGAATATATATTTGAAGTGTTGAATCTGTTTTGTCCACATGAAAATACATGCAAATATTCAATAAATTATAAGCACTTCCTCAAATTTATATTAAGTGGAAAGTCATGGTACAATGAGTTAACGGAGATTTCAGTAGCTGGATCTATTTTTCATTCAGAACTTAAGATTATACTAAGATACTGTGTTTTTTAAACTTTTTAAATACATTTTTTGGGATGCCTGGATGGCTCAGTTGGTTAAGCATCTGCCTTTGGCTCAGGTCATGATCCAGTCTGGAATCCTGCTCCTTGCTCAGCGGATGCCTGCTTCTCCCTTTGTCTGTCACTCTCCCTGCCTGTTCTCCCTCTCTTTCTCCCTCTCTCTCTGATGAATAAATAAAAACTTTAAAAAAATACCTTTTTCTGTCAAGGACAGGACAGTTTCCCTTGCTTATTGAATATCTATTGACATTTGTGGAATTAGAAATATAACTTACCATCCACTGTCAATCAAAATTATTTGTTGTATATTATTGTTATAAAAGTTCTGTTGATATTGAACAAATTACTACATGTAGATACTCTTTTAAAAAGTAAATAAAGGCAAGATGTTTAAAATGAAACTTTGAATTCAAAATTGCTTCAGGCTACTAGAATATAAGAGAGCCTGAGAAAATTCACCTGAAAAGTTCTCTTAGAATAGAAGCAAAGATTCTACAGCTCAAAGGGCAGAGAGACACTTTACCTTGTCCATTCTCAGATTCAAGGTAAAATTATCGTCTTCTAAGACTTTATACTATGACTCTCCTTTCATGACAATATTTTGGCAGTTATAAAACAATAATTCAAAAACGTTAGCAAGCAGAGGACTCACTAAAAATCTTAAAGTCTGGGCTCTACCCCAAACATATGGAATTGAAATAAAAAACATGTTGGGAAGGAGGAGAGGGAAATGCAGCAAGCTTTAATATATTTAACTAGTAGTTCTGAAACATACTAGAGTTTTTATGTCTCTTAGACAGTGTGGTTTATTTCAAATATTATAAGCTAATATTTATTCTGCCTAACTCAGCTCCATTTTATTTCAGACAGCCTAGAATCTCTCTTAAGGTGTAAAGAATCACGCTCAAAGAAAAATAAGAGTTCTGCAGTAGAGATTTATAGAATTTATAGGTTTTATAAGACAAATGGGTTTATAGAATAAGGGTAATTACCTACTTCATGAAATTGGTTTTTTTTTTTTGTTTGTTTGTTTTGTTTTGTTTTGGGTTTGTTTGTTTGTTTGTTTGTTTTACTTCCTGAAGTCTCAACACCAAGATAATGTCACATTTTATGTATTAAACAGGTTCTTTACTTTAGAAATTCTCAAGAAATTTTGAATACCCTAATGGGCATTGTAACTAAGTGGGGCATAAGGTATGCATCACTTTCCAAATATATCTGAGCAGACTGCAGAATTTGAACCACTTATTTGGAAAAAGCATTCTAGAAAAGGTTCTGTATGAATCTTCTGTCACTCATAGGTGTTACCTGCTCCAGATAGTCCAGAAAACATTACTCTGAAATGAAAAGATAATCAACTGAGAATTAAGGAGAAACACAGTTTACTTATGTCTCTTGTCCCTATTCCAGTTTAATCAGTAGATTTTAAAACTTAACTGTTACAATGTAATTTCAGAAGTCAAATAGCATTTAAACAGTGGAGGTTTAGAGATACAATTTTTCAAATTTAAATTTATTTTAATTCTAGTTAGTTAATATACAGTGTTATAGTATTAGCTTCAGGTGTGCAATACTGTAATTTGGTACTTCATACATCACCCTGTACTTACGACAAGTGCAGTCCTTATTCCCATTGCCTAATTAACCCCTTCCCCACCCCCCTCTCTGGTAACCATTACCTTGTTTTCTGTATTTAAGAGTCTGTTTCTTGCTTTATCTCTCTCTTTTATTTTTTTTTTCTCTTTGCTTGTTTTGTTTCTTTAATTCCATATGGATGAAATCATATAGTATTTGTCTTTTTCTGACTGACTTATTTTACTTAGCATTATACTGTCTGGCTCTATCCAAGCCATTGCAAATGGCAAGATTTTGAGAATATGACTTTTCAATATTTATTGATCACTGTGTTCCAGTGGTAAATCTTCCACAAAAGGAAGAGAATCCTGTTGCTCTTTCACTGCCTAATGAAAATCGCTGATGCTGGTTCAGATTATTTTGTAATGATCCTCATTTCACAGCAATTTGGTAGCTGCCAATTTAAATTATTTGGAATGCTCTGTGGTGAATATTGGTTCAATTTATCAAATTTCTGTTACTCTTTTACAGGACACAGAGATGTATTTTTCTGCTTTATTGAAGTAACTAAGTCATAGTTATATGATGTTCTGGCAAATGATATGTGAGATATTAGGTGTCACTTCTGGATCAGAACTTCAAGAAATGATACATAGGTTGTCATATCCCTTCCCCCTGCCTTAAACTAGCAACTTTCCAGATAATGCAAACTCTGCAAGTCCGTTTTCCCTAATGTGAATGACGAATACCCCTTTATTGGTTAAGTTACTGAAATTTTTTTAAAGATTTTATTTATATATTTAACTGAGAGAGAGATTACAAATAGGCAGAGAGGCAGGCAGAGAGAGAGGGGGAAGCAGGCTCCCCATTCAGCAGAGAGCCCGATTCGGGGCTGGATCCCAGGACCAGGGATCATGACCTGAGCCGAAGGCAGAGGCCCAACCCACTGAGCCACTCAGGCACCCCAAGTTACTGAAATTTTAAGTTTACTTTCTACCACAGAATAACAAAGCCTATCCTGACTGATATATTTTGATATTGCAAAAAAGTATTCTTAAAAATTGCTAAAATTTATGTTGTCTTACCATTGCATTATTTATGCATCTATTAGGTAAAGTGAAAAATCAGCTTTCTGAACTTCCAGCCTAAGTACTAGACCCTAGAATTAGTTAAAATTCTAGCAAGTTACAGAAATCTGAATAGCCAAACATCAGGCTCTCCTAGTTAATTATTATACTAGTTAGTTAAATGTTTTCAATAAATAGCCATTTTTAAATTATATGCTCATTCAGCATATATTATGCACTTTGTACTAGTCTTTGTAATGGGAGGTGCGCTATAGTGCTGAGTAATCTAGAACAGTAGTTTTCAAGCATTTTGTTTTTGACTCTCTACTCTTAAAAAGTAATGAACACCGAAGAGCTTTATATGTGAGTTATTGCACTAAATGCATAATGTATTCAAAATTAAAACCGAGAACACTAATTAATATTTTATTTTGAGATAATTGCAGAAACACATGCAGTTTTAAGAAATGTCAAAAGATCTACTTACCCTTCCCCCACTTTTCTCTGATGGTAGCTACTTCCAAAACGATAGTACAATATCATACTCAGGATATGGACATTAATACAATCAAGATACAGAACACTTCCATCAGCACAAGGATCTGTCTTACATCCTTTTAAGGCCACATCCACTCTCCACCTACCCCTCACCTCCACTTCAATTCCTGAAAGCCATTAACCTGTTCTCTATTTCTGTAATTTGACATTTTAATAATGTTATATAAGTGGAGTCATACAATATGCAAAGTGGGGATTGGCTTTCTTCCCTCTGCAAAATTCTCTAAGAATCCATTCAGATTTTCATATTATCAAGACTTCTCTTTTTATTTTCTGTTGATTTTATTGCTGAACTATATGAATGTGCCACAGTTTATTTAACCATTCACCTATTAATAGGCATTTTTGTTTTTTTCAGTATTGGTCCATTGTGAATAAAGTTGCTATGAACATTCAGATATAGGTTTTCATGTGAATATAAGTTTTCATTTCTCTGGAGTAGATTTGCTGTATCATATAATAATTGCATGACTTTCCAAGTTGTTTTTTTTTTTAAGAGACTGCAACACTGTTTTCCAGAGTAGCTAGACCATTTTACATTCCCACTAGCATTATGTAAGTGATCCAATTTCTCTTCACCTTCTCATTATTTAGCCATTCTGATAAGTATGTAGTAATATTATACTTTAAATTTTTATTTCTTCTAGTAACTGATAATACTGAATTTCTTTTTATGTGTTTATTTGCCACCTAAATTATCTCTTCAATGAAATATCTCTTCATGTGTTTTCTCAATTTTCTAATTGGATTATTTGGGCTTATTTTTACCATTGAGTTTGAGAGTTCTTCGTATATTCTTCTGTTACATATGTAGTTTGAAATATTTTCTACTAGCCTGTATCTTGCCTTATGTTACTATTAACAAAGTATTTTGCAGAAAAAAAACTTTTAATTTTGATGACGTTGGATTTATCATTTTTTTCCTTTTCTCAATTGTTTATTGCTTTTTTTTTAACCTCCCTGAGGGCCCTGAGATTTTTCTCCCAGGTTTTTTCTAAAAGTTTAACTATTTTGTTTCTCATTTGAATCTGAGATTTATTGGAGTTTTTTTTTTTTGTATAAGAGGTCAATATTTATAGGTTGATGTCCATATTTTCAGTCTGTAGATGTCTGATTACCCTAAGTCTTCCATAGAAAGGCTGTGTTTCTTCCATGGAATTGCTTTTGCAAGTTTGTAAAAAATCAGTGACATGTCTGTGGGTCTCTTTATGGGTCCCCTATTCTGTTCCATTGATTTATGTATCTGTCCACCACTAGTGCTACATAGTCTTATACCCCTCCACTAGTGCCCCTAATTTTTTTTTTCAAAAGTATCTTATCCAGGGCTGCCTGGGTGGCTCAGTGGGTTAAAGCCTCTGCCTTCCGCTTGGGTCATGATCTCAGGGTCCTGGGATCGAGCCCCACATTGGGCTCTCTGCTAAGCAGGGATCCTGCTTCCCCATTTCTCTCTGCCTGCCTCTGCCTACTTGTGATCTCTGTCAAATAAATAAAATCTAAAAAAATTATTTTATCTGTTTTCATTCATTTGAATGTTCATATAAATTTTCAAATAATCTCATCTATACACACAAAAGAAAAATCTTGCTCGGATTTCAAGTAGGAATTGTGTTAAACTTGTATATCATCTAGAGTAGAATTGGTTACTGTGTTGTCTTCCAGTACATGGACATAGTATGTCTCTCCAAATTTAGATTTTCTGTGGTTTCTTGCATTAGTATTTAATCATTTTCAACATATGAATCCTATGCATGTTTTGTTACATGTATCCGAGTATTTTGCTTTTTGAGTGATTATAATTGGCATTATATATTTTTTAAATATTGGTAACCATGTGTTCATTATTATGATATAAAAATACAACCAACTGGAACATCTGTGTGGCTCAGTTAAGTGTCTTATTCTTGGTTTTTGGCTCATGTCATGATCTCACGGGTGCTGGGATCAAGTGCTGCAGTGGTCTTCATGCTCAGTGGGGAGTCTGCTGGAAGAGTTTCTCCCTCTGCCCCACATCCCACTTGTGTGCTTCTTTGCTTCCCTTTCTCTCTCTCTCTCTAAATAAGTATTTTAGAAAATTATTTAATTTTTTAAAAATATAACCAACTCTTTTATACCTATTGTATATCTTATGACCGTGATGATCTTATTAATTACTCAGTTATTCTTCTAGATCCTTTGGATTATTTTATATCAACAATTATGTCAAGGGATTTTTTCTTTCTTCCTTTTTTACCTGTACACATTTTATTTCTCATTCTTGCTTTATTGTACTAGCTCAGCTTTCTAGTGTTATTTTGAATAAGAGTGGTGAAAGTGGGCATCCTTATTTTACAAGGATGTAATCCTGATTACAGAAGGAAAATATTCAGTCTTTTACTATTAAGAACAATATTAATTGTAGATTTCTTTTTGTAAATGCTCTATTTTTTTTTAAAGACTTTATTTATTCATTTGACAGAGAGATCACAACTAGGCAGAGAGGCAAGCAGAGTGAAAGGAAGGGAAGCAGGCTCCCTGCTGAGCAGAGAGTCTGATGCGGGGCTCAATCCCAGGACCCTGGGATCATGACCTGAGCTGAAGGCAGAGGCTTTAACCCACTGAGCCACCCAGGTGCCCCTAAATGCTCTATTTTGTTTATTATACTCTATTGTATATTTTCTGAGAGGTTTTTTTAATTATGAAGAAATATTGAATTTTCTCAAATGTTTTTTTCTTTGTCAGTTGATAGGATATTTATCAATTGATGTGATCTTTATTCTTAATGTTTAACCTATTATATGGTGGATTACATTGACTTTCTAACATTGAACTATCCTTGCATCCTTGGAATAAATTCTTTTTGGTTATGGTACATAATTATTTTTCACATATTGATGAATTATATTTGCAAATATTTGGGTTAAGAATTTTTGTGTCCATGGGGTGCCTGGCTGGCTCAATCATTAAGTATCTGCCTTCGGCTCAGGTCATGATTCTAGGGTCCTAGGATCGAGCCCCACATCAGGCTCTGTGTTCAGCAGAAAGCCTACTTTTCTCTTCCACTCCCCTTTCTTGTGTTCCTGCTCTTGCTGTCTCTCTCTTTATCTCTGTCAAATAGATAAATAAATCTATCTTTAAAAAAAAAAAAAGGAATTTTTGTGTCCAAAAGCAAAAATAAACTGTTGGGACTACATCAAAATTAAAAGCTTCTGCACAGTAAAAGAAATAACCAAAAAAACTAAAATACAACCCCCTGAATGGGGAAGACATTTACAAATGGCATCTCTGACAAAGAGTTATATATGAAAAATTCCACAACTCAACACCTGAAAAATCAAATAATCCAATTAAAAATGGGAAGAAGATATACAGATGGCCAACAGACACATGAAAAGATGTTCAGCATCTTCATCAGGGAAATGCAAATCAAACCTACCGTGAGATATCACCTAACAACTATCAGAGTGGCTAAAATAAAAAACACAAGAAACAACACATATTGACAAGGTTGTGGAGAAAAAGCAACCCTTGTTCTTAGGAATACAAACTGGCAATGCCATTGTGGAAAATAGTCTGACCATGCCTCTTGAAAGCTAAAAATAGAACTACCCTATGATCCAGTAGTTATACTACCATTTACCCCCAAAATACAAAAATAGTAGTTCAGAGAGATATAGGCACCCCTATATTTATGTACCTTTATTTACAATAGCCAAACTGGAAGTAGCACAAGTGTCCATTGATAGATAAATGGATAAAGAATAAGTGGTTTATATATACAGAGAGGTGTGTATGTGAGTATGTATATGTATACACACATTTACACACATTTGCACACAATGGAATATTATTCAGCCATGAAAAAGAATTAAATTTGCAACAACATGGATAAACCTAGAAAATACAATGCTAAGCAAAACAAGTCAGTCAGAGAAAAATAAATACCATATGATTTAGTCTTATGTGAAATTTAAGAAACAAAAAAAGCAAAGGAAATAAGAGAAATAACCCCCAAAACAGACTGTTAACTAGAGAGAACAGATGGTTACGTAGATGGAGAGATGGGTGAAACAGGTGAAGGGGATTATGTGTACAGTGATATAAATGAGCACTGAATAGTATAGGGAACTGCTGAATAGGTATTTTGTACCCCTGAAACTAATATAACACTGTATGTTAACCACATTGGAATTAAAGTTTTAAAAAATAAATTTCTAAAAAAGAATATTTATGTCCATATCTTCAAGTAATATTGATTAGTAGTTTTACCTGTTTATACTGACTTTGTCTGATTTTGGTATTAGGATAATAGGGGTTTCATAAAATAAATTTAGAAATATTTCTTACTTTTCTATTTTCAGGAAGACAGTGTATCGAATAAATGTTGATTCTTCTTTAAGTATTTTGTAGAATTCTCCAGGAAAACCATCTGAGCCTGAAAATTTGTGCTCTAGAGTTTATCATAATTAACCCAATTTCTTTAATCATTAAAGGACTATTAAAATGACTTACTTTATATTGAGTTACTTGTGGTATTTTGTGGCTTTGAAGGTATTGGTCAATTTCATCTTATCTAATTTGTGGGTATAGAGTTTTTTTGTTTTGGGTTTTTTTTTTAATTGGTAGTATTCTTTTTATGATGTCTGCAAGGTTTGTAGTTTTACTGTGTTCTATTGTGACATTGTTAACTTTTCTTCTCTGCTTTTTCCTTGTCTTGTTGAGGTTTTCCAATTTTATTAAACTTTAAAAATTTTTTTTTTTATTTACTTGATAGAGCTCACAAGTAGGCAGAGAAGCAGGCAGAGAGAGAGGAGGAAGCAGGCTCCCCACTGAGCAGAGAGCCCGATGCGGGACTCAATCCCATGACCCTGAGATCATGACCTGAGCCAAAGGCAGAGGCTTAACCCACGGAGCCACCCAGGTGCCCCTATTAAACTTTTTGAAAAAAAAAGTTATTTGTTTTATTGACATTTATGTTGTCTATTTTCAATTTCACTGATTTCTGCTCTTACTATTCTTTCTATTTTCTACAGGTTCATATCCCCCCTGCTTTTTTTTTTGTCTAGGATCTTGAAATAGAAAACTCGATTGTCGATTTTAGACTTTTCATCTTTTAATACTTACACCAGGGTTCTCTCTCAGCACTGCTCAGCTGTGATACTTGAAACTTGAAAACTAGTAGTTTTTTAATGGTAATCACAATGTGGAATTTGATACCATTTCAATGAACTTTTTAGACAGTCACATTAAAATCAAAGGAATTATCAGCATGAACTCTGAATGGTTATTTTTTCCCATGCATAATTTTGTAGAATTTTGCATTGGTCATTTGTAAAATATTGTTTTGCTGAGTTATGCAGATCTTCAAATACTCACACATTTCCTTATACACTATCAATATTACATTTATTAATATTATAACTATATTAGAGTAACTTTAATAATTGGGAAACTTATCAAGCTAACAGCAATGGATACAAGATTTTAAAATTCTGATTTTCACTTTAAAGTTCAAATAACACAACAGATGCTATCATTTGTATTCTTTGAAGTGAAAAGATCACTTTATTCATTTTTTAGAAAATATTTTCCAAATATCTGAATCTGAATAACCATAATCCCCCATCTGATGGCTATTCTTTCAGTCAAAAATGGCATTTCATGAGAAAAGTGGCTAGAACAGCCAGAAACTCAAGCAATCATATGGTCTTCTTCCAATAGAAACCACTGTATTCCAGAATACAGCAGAAGTACTTTATACATACTTCACATTTTGACTACAGAATATTAAAGAGATGGAATTTAACAAAATTAGTCATTGTACTGTTATATCAAAGACATTAAATGAATCTGGCAATTTTTCCCCTTTATATGTGCAGAGGTAAAGAATACAGTGATTAGTAATAGAATTTGTCTTCCTTGTAGTAAGAAATCAGCGGCTTTACATACCGCTGCTTTACTCAATTAATGCAAGTGTCAGCACAATGAAAAACCAAATAAAATCGAAATTATTATTTTTTATTTAAACTCTGCACCCAACTTGGAGCTCAAACTCATGACCCAGAGATCAAGAATCACATGCTCTACTGACTAAATCAGCCAGGTGCCCCTTTCTTAATTATTTTATGATAATACTGACATTTCCCATCTCATGGAAGGATCTTTGTGACCCCTCAGGTCTAAAGAGCACAACTTGAAAACCACTGATCAAAGAAGTATGGTCCCCATACTGCGAATCTTGCAGTCCTGAAAGAAGAGGACAAATAAAACAGCCACAAAGAAATATAAAATAATTAATTGTGATCATGAATATAGAGAAAAAGTGCTTTGTAATATAAGAAATATAAAGGACTTACATAACAAACTCAGTAACGGAGAGGATGTACTGTAGAACTGTGGGTGCCAAAATGGGCCCGAGATAATCTCTCTGAATTAGACGTCTAAGAAAACAACTGAAATATAATTGCAGTTAGAAAAATGAATAGTGAAACAATAGTCATGCGACTGCTGAGTTGGGAAAGCATTTGACATTCCTCCTGAAATAAAAACAGGTGATTAGAGAATAAGGACCTAGCATGTTTTGAGATGAGGCACAGTATAGGCGTGTGTCAGATCATTTAAACTCTTGGAAGCTGACAGAGGTTTGCTAATTCCACACACATCCAATGAGGATTTGCTGAAGAGTTTTAAGCAAAGAGATAAGATGTACTATTTAGATGCCAGAGTTTCATTCATTATTGATATTAACCAGAAAATAATTCTGCCAACTAACATTATACTCTACCAATTACTGAATAAAGAAATAATTGCAAATGTGTCAGTCTTCTATGATTCAGAACTATGTGTTTTCCTTATGGGGTTGTTTCTGAAGCTTCGAAGAGGATGATTTACGTATATAAAATTGAAGTGTAAATTAATAGAATTATGTGACAACTCTATAAAAGATCCACTTTTACAAAATTCCCATTATTATAAAATGTTTGGTCATTCACGTCTATAATCTATCCTCTCTCACAGTCCTAGCTCCATATGACCACTAATCTGTTTTTTGACTCCTATAGATTTATCTCTGTTAAACAGGGAACTATCAGTTATTCTCAAATTCATTAAAATATTGAAGTATGTGTCAGTGGTTCATTTCTCTTATTGCTGAATTATGTTTTTGTTTATGGATATATAATATTGTGTTTATTCAGTCACAAAATGATGACACTTAGATTATTTCTAGTTTGAGGCTATTATGAAATGTGTTATTTTCCTGAAGGTTTAATTTTTCTTCTACTTTTTTCCCACTCTTTTCTTCAAGTTGGATAATCTACCATTAAATTGACAGATTTTCTTTTCTACCTTTCCAAATGTGCTGTTTACCTAATACAGTACGTTTGTTTTTAAAAAGTTTTATTTGCTGAACTTTTCAACTCTAGGTTTTACATCTGCCCCCTTTTAGTATATTCTATGTTTATCCAGATTCTTTATTTTTTTAAATATTGCCAGTATAATTTCTTTTAATTCTTTAAAGGTAGTTATCTCCAGTTCTTTGAACATTTTGATAATAGCAGCTTTATCATGTTTTTTAATGCTGAATCCAGTCTCTGGGCTCTCTCGAAGATAGTTTCTACTGATGACTTTTTAAAATTCTGTCTTTGGGTCATAGTTTCCATTTTCCTTGCTCATCTCGTAATTTTTTAAAAGTTTTATTTATTTAATCTCTGCACCCCATGTGGGGCTCAAATTCACAACCCTTAGGTCAAGAGCCACATGCTTTTCTGACTGTGCTAGCCAGGTGCCCCTCATAAATTTTGTTGAAAACATGACATTTTTAATATTATAGTGTAGCAAAACTGGACTCTGAATTTTTTTTCTCCCCTGAGGGATTTTTCTCTAGTTTGCTTTTTTTTGGTTTTAGTCCTTACCCTTTTTTCCCTCTCCCTCCTCCTTCCTTCCTTTCTTTCCTTTTTTCTGTATTTCTTTCTTCCTTCCTTCTTTTCTTTCTTTCTTTCTTCTTCATTTCTTTTTTTTGTTGTTGTTTCTTTTTTTTTTTCTGAATCACTTACTTGTCTGGACTAAATCTATAGCATTATCATCCCTTGTGGTTACTGTACATCTCTGCTTAGCTTTTTATATCTCAGGATTTTTATTTTTATTTTTTCATATTTCTTTTTAAACCCTGGATTCCTAGGTTGCTTCTGTGTTGTAAAGCTAGTGAACTGCCACTGATTGATCTGAAGCTGTGAAAATACCTTGAGCCATGAAGGCTTCCACTCTTTGTTGATGGATATGTGTGTGGGTTGTTGAGCACATCTGGTGTCCCGTTTCAAGGCTTCTGCAGCTTTCACTTTATTGTACCTATGCCTGTGCACATTTGCAGCCTCTGGTCAGGCAGGCATGCACATATTGCTTGGATCATTTTTGTCCTCCATTATACATATGCATAGTTTGTAGCCAGGGATATGTGGCTAGCTTACCAAGTTCCTGTTTTTTTTTCCATGATCTCTTGTTAAATTTCTGACTAATCCACTTATCAATTATTTCAACAGTAAACACATGCTTAAGGAAATGGAGCCACGGGACTTCTCCGTTTACTTGCCAAGGCTACAATATTTATTCACAGAGAGACTCCACTTGAGCCTTTTTTAAAATTTTATTTTTTTTATTTACTTGATAGACAGAGATCACAAGTAGGCAGAGAAGCAGGCAGAGAAGCAGGCAGAGAGAGAGAGAAGGAAGCAGGCTCCCCACTGAGCAGAGAGCCCGATGCGGGGCTCGATCCCAGGACCCTGAGATCATGACCTGAGCCAAAGGCAGAGGCCTAACCCACTGAGCCACCCAGGTGCCCCTCCACTTGAGCCTTTTGCCTTTCACTCCAAAGCAAGTGAGTCACTATACCAGTAAAGTTGGATTTCATGGCCTGCCACATATTAGTAAAACTACCTTACAGAATAAACTGGGAAGAGAGAGCAGCTGCAAGCAAGAGTGCCACATATTTTCACTGTAATTACCCACAGTTCAGCAGTTTTACCTGAATAAATCCATCTCAATTCGTTTTCTGCCTTCCTTTGATTTCCTGAACCGTGATATAGTTGTTTTTTAAAATCTTGGCCAGTTTTATTGTATTTTCTGACACTGACATTATAGGAAATTTGTTCTGTTGTATTCTTTTTCCCAATTTTTTTATTGTAGTAAAATACACATAATATAAAAGTTACCATCTTAACCATTTTTAAGTTTACAATTCAGTGGTAGTGAACAACATTTATAATGTGGTGCTGAATCACCACTATCCATCTCCAGTACCCTTTCCTCTTGTAAAACTCAATCTGTCCATTAAACAATAACCTTGCATTCCTTTCTTCCCCTTAGCATGTGACAACTACCATTCTATTTTCTGCCTGATACTGACTACTCCACATACTCACATAAGCAGAATCATACATTACTTGCTTTTTGTGATTGGTTATTTCATTTAACATGATGATCTCAAGGTTTATTATATTGTAGCATATGTCAGAATTTCCTTCCTTTTAAAATGATTAATATCATCCTGTATGTTTATACTACATGTTGCTTATCCATTCATCCACCAGTGGATACCCAGGTTACTTCTACATTTTAGGTATTTAGTGCTGCTATGAATATGGGTGTACAAATACATCCTTGAGACTCTCCTTTCCGCACTTTCAGGGGGCATATACTCCAAGCTGGAATTGCTAGAATAAATGGTAATTGTATTTTTAATTTTTTGAGGAACTGTCATACCCACCAAAAATGCCCTTGGGTTCAAATTATGCCAAATCCTCACAGATACTTATTTTCATTTATTCCTTCCTTTCTTTTTTATTTTGTGTTTGTGTGTGTATGTGTGTGTGTGTAATAGCCAATCTATTTGTTGTGAAGTGGTATCTCATTGTAGATTGATTTGCATTTCCCTAATCGTTAGCAATATTGAACATTTTTTCATCTGCTTATTAGGCTATTTCTATATACTATTTGGAGAAATGCCTATTCAAGTCCTTTGCCTCTTTTTGCCCAGTAGAATCAGAATGTTTGGTTTTGGTTACTGAGTTTTAGGAGTTTTCTATATGTTCTGAATATTAATCTCACCAGATATGTAATTTCTGTATATTTTTTCATTCTGTGGGTCACATTTATTCTGTTATTCATATCTTTTGATATACAAAATTTTAAATTTTTATAAAGTCCAGTTTGTCTATCTTTTCCTTTGTTGCCTATACTTTTGATGTCATATCCAAGTAATCATTGCCAGTATAATGTTGTGAAGCTTAAAAAGGTGTCTGAGTGGCTCAGTGGGTTAAAGCCTCTGCCTTCGGCTCAGGTCATGATCTCAGGGTCCTGGGATCAAGCCCCACATCAGGCTATCTTCTTGGTGGGGAGCCTGCTTCCCGCCACCTTCCCCCCCCCCCGCCTGCCTCTCTGCCTACTTGTGATCACTGTCAAATATATAAATAAAAATCTTTTAAAAAAATGTTGTGAAGCTTTTCCTCTCTGTTGTCCTTTAAGAGATTATCAGCTTTATCTCTTTCATTTAGATCTTTGATCCATTTTGAGTAAATTTTTGTATATAGTATTAGGTAAGACTCCAGATCATTAACATGTGGATATCCAAATTTCCCAACACTAAGATACTGATTTTTCCCAACTGAGTGGTTGGCACCCTTGTCTAAAATTAGTTATCATAGATAAGATTTTATTTCTAGGTTCTCTATTTCATTTCATTACTTGATAGGTCTGTTTTATGCCAGGACTATAATGTTTTCATTACAATAACTTGGTAGTAGTTTTGAAATCAGAATTATTAGTCCTCCAGCTTTGTTCTTTTTTCAAGATTTTCAAGATTGTTTTGGCTATTTGGGGTCCCTTAAAAATCAATATGAGTTATAGAGTGGGTATTTTTCTGGAAAAAAATGTCATTGGGATTTCAAAAGACACTGCATTAAATTTGTAAATCTCTTTGACTAACAATGATATATTAATACTGTTCAATTTTCCATTCCATAGATATGATATGTGCTTCCATTTATTTATTTCTTCTTTAATTTCTTTGTGCAATATTTATTAGTTTTCATTGTAAGAATATTTTGCATTCTTGGTCAAGTTTTTCCTAAGTATTTAATTTTTTATGTAATTATACCTGGGATTTTTTCCCTAATTTTTCTGATTATTCATTGTTACTATATAGAAATGAAACTGATAAAAGCTTTTGTATAGCAAAGGAAACAGTTGACAAAACCAAAAGACAAGAGAGAGAATGGGAGAAGATATTTGCAAAGGACATATCAGATAAAGGGCTAGTATCTGAAATCTATAAAGAATGTATCAAACTCAACACCCAAATAACAAATAATCCAGAATCAAGAAATGGATGACAGACACGAACAGATGTTTCTGCAAAGACATCCAAATGGCCAAAATAGACATGAAAAAGTCTTAGCATCACTCAGCATCAGGGAAATAAAAATCAAAACAACAAGATACCACCTCACACCAGTCAGAATGGCTAAAATTAACAAGTCAGGAAACAATAGATATAGACAAGGATGTGGAGAAAGGGTAACCCCCTACACTGTTGATGAGAATGCAGGCTGGTGCAGCTACACTGGAAAACAGTACAGAGGTTCCTCAAGAAATTGAAAATAGAGCTACACTATGACCCAGCAATTGCACTACTGTGTATTTATCCCGAAGATACAAATGTAGTGATCTGAAGGGGCACCTGCACCCTAATGTTTATAGCAGCAATGTCCACAATAACCAAACTATTGGAAGAGCCCAGATGTCCATCAATAGATGAATGCATAAAGATGTGAGATACATATATATATATCTCTATATATATCTATATATCTATATATCTATACACACACACACACACACACACACACACACAATGGTGTATTGCACAGCCATCAAAAAATGAAATCTTGCCATTTGCAATGAAGTGGATGGAACTGGAAGGTATTATGCTGAGTGAAATAAGTCAATCAGAGAAAGACAATTATATGATTTCACTGATATGTGGTATTTAAGAAACAAGGTAGAGGATCATATGAGAAGGGTGGAAAAAATGAAACAAGGAAAAACCAGAGAGGGAGACAAACCATAAGAGACTTAAATCTTAGGAAACAAACTGAAGGTTTTTGGAGGGGAGGGAGGAGGGAGGATGGGGTAGCTGGTGATGGACATTGGTGAGGGTATGTGTTGTAATGAGCACTGGGTATTATATAAGACTGATGAATCACAGCCCTGTAGCCCTGAAACAAATAATGCATTATATGTTAATTAGTTGAATTTAAATTTTAAAAAGAAATGTAACTGACTTTTGTGTGTTGACTTTTTATCCTGCTACTTTGCTAAATTCATTTATTAGTTTTAATAATTTTTTGTGTGTGGAATCTTTAGTATTTTCTGCATTTAAGATCATATTATCTGTGAACAGGGATTAGTTTACTTCTTCCTACCCAATTTGTATGACTTTTATTTCTTTTTCATTTTTGATTGTTCTGGCTATTCTGATTGTTATGGCTAGAATTTCTAGCACTATTTTAAATGCAAGTGATGAAGTGAACATCCTTGTCTTGTCCCTGATCTGAGATGAAAATCTTTCAGCCATTCACCATTGAGTACAATGTTTGCTGTGGTTTTTTCATGTATGGCTTCTGTTACATTGAAGTGGTTTCCTTCTGTTCGAGTTTGTTGAGTACTTTTATCTGAAAGAGACTTGAGTTTTGTTAATTTTTTTTTCCCTGCATCGATTGAGATATTATGTTGTTTTTTTTCCCCATGTATCCTGTTGCTATGGCATATTATAATGATCAATTTTCATATATTGAACCATCCTTGCATTCCAGGAATAAATTCTACTTGGTCATGATGTATAATCCCTTAAAATGTTACTGAATTCAGTTTGCTAATATTTTTGAGTTTTTTTGCGTGACTTTTCATGAGAGATACTGGTCTGTAGATTTATTTTCTTATTGTGTCTTTGTCTGGCTTTGGCATCAGATTATTACTAGCCTCGAAGAATGACTTGAGTAGTCTTGGCCCCTCTTCAGTTTTTTAGTAAAGCTTGACCAGGATGGTATTAGTTCTTCTTTAAATTTTAGTAGAATTCACCAGTAAAGCCATTGAGGCTTTTCTTTGTTGGGAGTTGGGTTTTGTTTGTTTGTTTGTTTGTTTGTTTGTTTTGGTTACTGACTCAATCTCCTTACAGTTCTAAGTATAGTTTTGTTAGGCTTTGTGTTTTTAGAAATTTGTCTGTATCTCCTAGACTACCCAGTTTGTTGGAAAAAAATTA
Organism: Taxidea taxus jeffersonii; assembly: GCA_003697995.1. Lineage (NCBI taxonomy): Eukaryota > Metazoa > Chordata > Mammalia > Carnivora > Mustelidae > Taxidea > Taxidea taxus. The sequence continues at coordinate 54,482 of RCUC01156054.1, read as the reverse complement.
TTTATGTTATTCTCTTATAATACTTTTTATATCTCTGGATTTGGGAGTCTCCACTTTAATTTCTGATTTTAGTAATTTGAGTTTTTTCTCCTTTTTTCTAATTCCATCTGATTTGTCAGTTTTCAAAGATTAACAGATGGTTTTATTCTTTTCTCTATCATTTTTCTATTTTCTGTTTTGCTTATATCTGCTCTAATATTTACTATTACCTTCTTTCTCCTAGCTTTGTGTTTAGTTTGTTCTTCTTTTTTTAGGTCCTTAAATTGTAAAGTTATTTTGAAATATCTCTTTTTACTGTAAGCATTTACAGCTATAATTTCCCCACCCCTTAGCATTATTTTTGCTTTTTCCCATAAGTTGTGATATATTGTATTTTAATTTTTATTTATCTTTTTTCTCTTTCAGTAAATTCCTTAGACTAAATAATTTTTATTGTTCTGTCTACACGTTTATTGTTTCTTCCACCAACTCAAATCTGCCTTTGAATTCCTCTAGTATATCTTCCATTGTAGTTATTATATTTTTCAACTCAAGATTTTCTGTTTGGTTTCTTTGTAAGTTTTCTGCCCCTTGGATATATCCATTTTGTACATATGTTTGTCTTGACTTTTAAAAACAATTTACATCATATTTATTTCTTTGAGCATTTAAGGCAGTTGTATAAAATCTTCGTTTAGTAAATATGCCATTAGGACTCTTTCTGGCACAGTTTCTGTCTTTAATGTCTGTCTCCCACAAGTGGAATAAGAAAAATGAAAATTGGCAGAAATGTCCTGGGCCTTAAATCCCCTGGATGTCAGTTTAACTAGAGGAGGCAGGGCTTAAATCAAGTAAGGTGTAAAAACAGGAACTGCTATGTCTTGTCTACATCTCATTTATGAGAAGCAGCATTCCGTATTCAGAGCACCCATCCTCAGTATTTGAAGGACAGAATCCTTTTTACCCACCATGACCCTGCATGCTATGTGCAAACTACTCTTGAAATGGTCACACAGCTGTTTGCCATAGGACTTGCAGTAGAGGTTGGATAGTTGCTACTGTTCCGAAACCTGAAATTGATGGAAGTGAACCACAGTCTACCACCCAAGACTTCCCTTGGAAGTTGCAAGCCTTCAATAGATTCTAGAGTTCCAAAATAATTGCACCAGATATATTATGCCAGTTCAGTTGTCCAGATGAGGAGACAAATTCCTGGTGCTTCCTGCTGTGCCATCTTTTCAGAATCCTCTTTCCTGTTGTACTTATTTTTTTTTCTTTTTATTTATTTATTTGACAGACAGAGATCACAAGTAGGCAGAGAGGCAGAGAGAGAGGAGGAAGCAGGCTGTCCACAGAGCAGAGAGCCCGATATGGGGCTCGATCCCACGACCCTGGGATCATGACCCGAGCCGAAGGCAGTGGCCTTAACCCACTGAGCCACCCAGGCGCCCCTTGTTGTACTTATTTTTAAGCTCATTTCTACTTTGATGAAATCAAGTGCTGTCAAAACATTAGTGAATAACTCATTTTATAGTATGTCATATATAGAAATGGTTATAATTTATTTATTTACATATTGTAACCCAGCAAAACTGTTACCTTCTTCATGGTTGTGATTTTAGCTAATCTTTCTTCATAATACCAGCATCTGTCATGAGGTAGATGCCAGACAAAAGGAAGTTGACTTGAATTTAATGGAAATGGAGAAAGGATGTTTATCATTTACTGCATGACCAGTTCCTTACATTCTAAAATCATGATCTTAAAAAAAATTCAAAACTAGTGAGAAAAGGATTTTACATTAAAAGAGAACATATTCCTTAGAAATATCAATTTGGCCACTCTCATTAATCGGCTTTATCTCAATAGTTTATGTACTCTTTCAATTTCCTGCATAATTCTTTGAGCTCAATTTTCATGCCCCATCATTTAGATTATCTTTTCAATGCACATATGCAGATTAGTACATAAAGTCCCAATGGGAAAAGTAAAGATAAAGGTAAATTATACAAAAATAAACAGCTGCACAAAGTTTTCGAAAATCTAAGGCAAAAGTGGATACATATGCTAAAATTTATCAGTTTGTTCAGAAGTGTAGACTAACAAAACAAACGTAACCACTGCTAGACAAAAGGAGAATCAATGTCTGGAGTCAAACCAGAATGTGCCACATTTAAGGCCTTTGTGGAAGTGCATCCATTTGAACATGTGGGAACATATGCTTTTGTACTCAGGTGATACTGCCATTGGATCTACAGTGAAGCTTGGCCTTGTTGGTAGTTGACCTCAATACTGGCCATCTTTCAGGTTCAGCTTTGGAAGCAAAAACCAGATAAGCCTTTGTTATAATATGTGGAAAATAGGCTAAGAAATCTTCTAAATCACACTTGATTTGTTCTAATATGAGAAATAAATGCAATGTCAGTTAATTTACAAGTTATAATTATCAATACATGTTAAAAAATCTGTGAAGAGATAGAACTGTAATAGGAAAATGGGCTCATTATTTGTTGAAATCAAATAATGCAATGGTATTAGAACTTTAAACAAACTTTAAACAAAATTTCTAAAATGTGTTTAGGCTCTGTGGATGCCACCTCTCTGGGTTTATTACTCAAACTAAAGAACTCATGTTGAGGTAAGATACTTACTCATTTACTGCACCTTAATTTGCTTTTCTCTTAATTGAGCTCAGCATGAGGTAAGACTTCATAAGTAAGGTACATACTGCTCCTTTTTAACCTAGGCTTTTATAATACCTATTCCCCTGGAATCATTTTTCCTAACCCTAGTGGTTGAAAGGTGGTTAGTGTAAGAAGTAGTAGCAGGAAAAAAGAATTAAAAAAGCCAGTTCTCTAGGGGAAAAAAAAAAAAGCCTAAGTGACCCTCCTCCCCTTCTTAACTTGGCAAGCTGCAGTATGCTCAAAAGGTAGTAGACTTAAGTGAATAGTTGTTGTAGTCCCCAGTAAAAGAGGAGCAAGACTACTTCAATTGGGGAGTAGGTGCACTTTCAAATTTCTAAAAAAACAAAATGCTTGGTATTCATATTGTACAACACCAGACAGTCCTAACAATAATGCATGTCTGGTTTGATTGTATTTTAAGCTTAACTATAATACACAATGTCCAAGTAGAATCTGAGTGAAATAAGTCAAGCAGAGAAAGTCAATTATCATATGGTTTCACCTGTGGAGCATAAGGAATAACATGGAGGACATTAGGAGAAGTAAAGGAAAAGTGAATTGGGGTAAATCAGAGGGGGAAGTGAAAAATGAGAGACTGTGGATTCTGAGAAACAAGCTGAGGGTTATGGAAGGGAGGGAGGTGGGGGGGTAGGTGAGCCTGGTGGTGGGTAGTTAGTTGCATGGAGCACTGGGTGTGGTGCATAAACAATGAATCTTGTAACATGAAAAAAATAAAATTAAGATGTTAAAAATTTTAAAAAAAAGAATTTGAAGTGGGTGCCAAAGCTTATCATGTTACTATTATAATTGTGAGTGACTTACTATTGAGCTATAACTGTAGTATAGGAAGAAAAAGGTTTCTCTTATAGCCCATAAGATTATAAATAAATATTTAAAATATTTTTGTACTCTAAGCCCCCTCTCTTTCATTTAATTTTTGTTTCCTGTATTTAGAAAGTATAATGTCAAATTTTCCACCTAATAACCTCTTGATTTCTGAAAAGCCAGTCCAGACCTAGCAGTTATTTAAAGACACTTACCATGCCTTTAGTACAAAGACAGTTACTGAACATTTTTAAATAATATTATTTTAATTATTAACTATATAATATATGATTTCTTATAAATACTGATAGAAAAAATGTGAATTATACTTATTTTAGAGAATTGAAATAGAAATGAACATAATGAGAAATCTCTCTTTTTGCTATTCAACTTAGAAATACATCAGAAAATGTTAAAAAGCAATTCTGACAGTGAGATTTTAATAGAAGTAGATATGGCTGAATATGAAAATACAAGGAAAATACCCCCAGATTTATGATAGTTTTCTTCTCATGGATAATTGAAAATGATATGTAAAACTCACTATTACTATTATTACATTTTTTAAGGAAAAAATATTAAATAAACCCTAAAAATAAATGAGGTATAACACTTAAGCCTGTCCCTTCAACTGGTAGATTCACATACACATGCATGGTGACTTATTTTTTAACATAAAATTACATGACTAATTCTTTCTCACCACTTCATTAGTTAGTGACACTAGCCCTAGCTTCAGAACTAAAGTCAACCCTTTTAATGAAATGCTTACTTAAACACCAAAGTCATTATTACATATGTAAGAGTTTGGAAATACAGCACTAAACTTGGAAAATGCCCAGCACCAGTGAATCAATTTTCTATCTGCTTCGTAAAAACAACTTCTGCTTTATTGCTTTTTGGAAACAGAATTGAAGCAATACTTCACAAAAGCCGTTAAACAGAACTCCTGGCATAAAATATAAGATTTCCCATTAAACTACATCATTCCTCGATTCCTTTTGAACACCTAATGGCATAATGAAAACTGATTAGACTATTCATATGTTCACATTCTCTGCTATGATATGATATCTGAGAGCCTCAAGTTTAAATAGTTGGTTTGTAAAATGCGATGATTGTACAGTTGAACAATCAGCCTCATAAACAGTGTACTGCTGATAATGCAAATTTTTAATTGGTCAGATAAAGTAGCATTTAGTGCTGGAAAATATGGAAGATAGTCTGTAATTAGAATAATTAACACAAAGATGATTCTTACATAGCAGCAACACATTAAATATTTAACCATGAGGAAAGTTAACAATTTCGAACTGGTGAATGAAGGGAAAATTATTTGAGAGTTGTTTGGGGTTTACTTTTTTTTTTTAATCATTTGGGATAGAAATAGCAATTTCATGCTCTTAATACTGCAAAAGTTATGGTAGGGAAGAAAATGAGCAGTATCCTTTGATTTTATACTGTGTTCTAAAAGAGCAAAATAGATATTAGGAAGGTATAGTTTTGTTAAAAATACATTATTCCTGTTTTTTTCTAATATTCATTGGAGTTGAAAAATATTTTAATTAGATATGTATTATCTTTATATTGCATTTTATCATGTATCATGATTTCTAAAACCTTGAAAAAGTAATCAAGGTGTGGATGAGTTCTTTCACTGCTGCTGGAACATAGGCAGAAGAATTCCAAAAGCTATGTGGGTCCATGGAGCATGTTAAGCAATGGACATAATGCAAGAATTAGAATTAGTGTCAGTCTTATTTAAAAGTTTCATTATTTAAAAGATGTTTGCAACTCTGTATTTTTGGCCAAAATTAAATCATGAATCACCTCAAAACTCCTGTGAAGTAGTTGAGCAAGAAGGCATAAAGAAAGTGAAAAAGAAGTTAGAAGAGTTTGATTGGACTAATGTATTAACATGCACTTAAATGAAAACAAGAACCAACATTATTCAAATAAAAAATTTTCCTGTGACAAAAGGATAATGATCAATTGTAGACCAAAATATTTGGCCCAAAGTAAATACAAATAAATTTTTAAAAACCCATCACCACTTGGATCAAAACTAGAATTTTTTTCTGTTAGTGGGAAATAGAGACCCATGATTAAATACCATAAGATACAAAAGAATTATTTTGTTTAAAAAGTCGTCAGTTGGATTCTAACAAGAAAAGTGACTTCAAGAATTTGCAATTAAGTAAACGTAATCTATAGAATTGATGACACTAAATTCAGATATCAAACAAATGAGAATAATATAATGAATTTATCAACAACAATAGGAAAATATGGTCAGTATAACGGTGGAGGAAAGGAGGATTAGGCAGTATTACCAGTGCTCAGAAGTAAAAATCACCTAAAAAAGACCCAGAGTAGTAGGTCTGTGAGAACTGAAGCCATGTACATAACACCTTTATCCCCCAGGGCAGAGGAAGAAGGGGGAAATATATTGGTTTTTTTTCCCAACCTCCTAAACTGTCAAAGCATCCCATTGTCATACTCAGCCAGAAACCAGGTATTGTAGGAGCAGCCTTTAAGATTTAACCTACCTTTAATGTAGAACAGTGGTGGGGAGGGTAAGTGAAATTCTGAGAGGAAACTTAGACCAAACCAGCATATATTTCCATGATAGACCATCAAGGTTAACTATGTCAGTGACGAACATTTTAAAACTGTTGTTACAAGGAAGAAAATGCCATAAACTCTACCTTCTTCCTTATTTGATTAACGTTTGAAAGAGTAGATGTTTAACTAAGAGTACATAAGATCTGCTGAAGTCCTCTATTATCTTTTATATATATATACATATGTATATATATATATACACATATATATATCATGTATGTGTATGTATGTATATTTGTATATGTGTGTGTGTGTGTGCATTCCACATTTTGTTTCAGATAATGTAACTTTTTAAAAAAATATATTTATTTGTCAGAGAGACAGAGAGCACACAAGCAGGGGAGTGGCAGGCAGAGGGAGAAGCAGGACCCAGGAGTTATGACCTGAGCCAAAGGCAGACACTTAACTGACTGAGCCACCCAGGCATCCCGATGACTTAACTTACTATTTGCATGAATGTGGTGATATCTCCTACTCATTGTAATTTTTAAACAAAAAGTACAAAGGATCTTCTGTGAATGTTAAGAAAGATTGAATTTTTAAAATCTTATTCAAAAAAATCTGCGCCATTAAATCACACTAAAAACAGAGTTGGTATTATATAAAATGTTTTAATTAGAACTTTCTGAGCCAGAAGAGTCAATATATCAGTCAAATTAGGTCCTATTGGCCTTTTCTCAAATATAATCTCATGATAATATAAAAAGAATGAAATAGTTATTTCCTGTTGGGCCCCACACCAAGAGTGAACAGATTTCATAGTATCTCACTCAGAGAAAGAAGACAGAATGGGGCAAAACAATAACAACAAAAACTATTGAAGGAATGATTAAAACCTTCTCAGGTTTGATCAAAACAATACAGATGCAAGAATCTCAACATACCTACTTAGGATAAATACAAATAGATGCACACCTAGAAAATTAGCAAACATTTGAAAGCCAAAAACAAAAGCAAATCTTGAACACTATGGTGAAGCATCAAAATCAATAATAGCTGACATTTTATTAGAAATGGGAAGGCAGTAGAATAATGTATTTATAGGGCAGAAAGAAAAATACAGTGTCACCCAAGAGTCTTGTATCCAGCAAAAGCATTCTTCAAAAATGTTGGCAAAATAGAGATATTTTCTATAAGCAAAGAATGAATCTGTGGCTAGCAGACTTGCCTTATGGGAAATACTAAAGGAAGTTCTTCATGAAAAAAGAAAATGAAACCAGACACTAATTCAAATTTTTAGGAGGAAATGAATAATACTGGAAAATTTGATTATATGGATTAACATTAATAACTCCATACATTTATTCCTTTAACTTTTATAAAAATAAATAGGATTATATAAAGCAATAATTATAATATTGTGCTATTGGTTTTTGTAAGCATACTTAATATATAATACGATAATAGCAAAAAGAGGGGGAGGAAATGTAATTATATTGGAGTAATGTGTGTGTGTGTGTCCAGAATTAATAAGTGATATGAATATGAAGTAGATTATAAAATATGAAAATGCCTATTATAACCTCTAAATCAATTAGCAATAATCGCGCCTCGGATAAACCTCATTGGCTACGATACTGATAACCTCTAAATCAACAACAAAGATCAAAAGTTTAGTTAAAAAAAATCAGTAGAGGGGTGCCTGGGTGGCTTCGTGGGTTAAAGCCTCTGCCTTTGGCTCAGGTCATGATCCCAAGGTCCTGGGATTGAGCCCCGCATTGGCCTCTCTGCTCGGTGGGGAGTCTGCTTCTCCCTTTCTCTCTGCCTGCCTCTCTGCCTTCTTGTGATCTCTATCAAATGAATAAATAAAATCTTTTAAAAAAATCAGTAGAATAACTGAAAATGTACATTGTTTAACACAAAAGATGATAGAAACGGAAAGGTAAAGACAGAGTAAACAAAAACAAATAGGAAACAGTAGATATAAACAACAGTATTTGTCACAATATTAATTAGTGACAATATTAGTTAGTGATAGTATTAATACTGATAGTGACAAAGACTCAATATATCAGGAAAATAACACAATTATGAAGATCTGTGTCCCTAAGAAAAGAAACCCAAAATACATGGGACAAAGAATGACAGAATTGAAAGGAGAAATAGGTATTTCAACAATAGATAGTTGGAGAGTCAATATTCATTCTCAATTATTGCTAAAACAACTAGAGAGAAAATCAGGAATCTAAAAGACTGAATACCACTATCAAGAAACTTGAGCTAACTCCACCCAACAGCCCTAGCATCCTGCTTGTCAAGAACTCATGGAAAATTCTCCATGACTAACCATATGCTAGGTCATAAGAATAGTCTCAACAAATTTAGTGTAAAGCATGTTTTTTTTGCCCAGGGTAGAATTAACTTAGAAGCAGCAACAGGTAATTCTGGGCAGTCATCAAAGGTTTGGGAAATTAAATAAGACACATCTAAATAATACATTGATCAAATAAAAACAAATCATAAAAAAACAGAAAATATTTTGAATTGAATTAAAATACCAAAATTTATGAGAAGCAGTTAAATAGTACTTAGAAGTAAATATGCACCTTTAAGCATCCACATCAAAAAGGATGAAAGTCTCAAGTCAACTATCTAAGCTTTTTCCTTAAACTAGAAAAAGGGAGCAAATTAAACCTATAGCAAGCAGAAGGAAATTAGTAGGAAAAAATAGAGAAGAAATCACTGAAATAGAAATACAGTAAAGCAATGGAAAATTCTTGAAGGCAAAAGCTGATTCCTTGAGATCAACAAAATTGACAGACCTTTAGCTAGACTAATGAAAAAAACAAAACACAAAAATTAGCAAAATCAGTTTTAAAGGAGAAGATAACAAACATACTGCCATATGCATCATGGACGTACTAGACGTGGAAGAGAAAAAGAGAGAATATATGAAGAAATAATGACTGAAAACTTCCCAAATTCCATGGAGATCATGTATATAAATCTCAATGCATTCAAGTAAGATGGACTTTGAGATTCACACAGAGACACATTGTAATCAAACTTTCAAAAGCTGAAGATACAGAGTGAATCTTGAAAGCAGCAAGAGAAAAGCAAATTGTCATATACAAGGGATTCTCAATAAGATTATCAGCAGATTTCTCATCAGGAACTTAAGGTTCTCATCATAAGGAAAAATGTAGCTTTGCGAGGTGTTGGATGTTAACTAGATATATTCTGGTAATCATTTATTAATATATACATATATCAGATCATTATGTTGTATAACATTAAGGTGTAATGTTATATGCCAATTATGTCTTAACAAACTGGAAAAAATGAAACATTAATAAGAGGATAAACTTTGGACACCATAAAACAGTGGGATTTTGTATTCAAAGTGGTAGAAGAAAGGAACTGTGAACAAAGAATCCATTATCTCTATTATCTGGCAAAATTGTCCTTCCAGAGTAAGAGGGAAATTTAGGCAATCCATGATAATCAAAAGCAGGGGGAGTTTATGACCAGTAGACCTGCTGCAGGAAATGCTCAAGTGAGTCTTATATGATGAAAAGACATTAGGCAGTAACTCAAGGCTGTATGGAGAAATAAAGATCTCAATAGAAGTAAATACATGAATAGTTATAAAGTCTAATGTTATTGTAATAATGGTTTGTAACTGCACTTTTTGTTTTCTACATGATTTAAAAGACAAGTACATTTAAAGAAAACAGTTATTAGGGTAAAAGCTAGTATTAGTGTAACTTTGGTTTTTAGTTCTAAATCCTGTCTTCTATATAATTTAAAAGACTAATGCACTTAAAAGAATTAATAGTTTACAGTTTGGGGACACACAATTTATAAAGAAGTAATTTTGTGACACCAACATCTTAAGGGGGTGGGAATAGACCCATGAAAGTATAGAGAATGTGTATGTTATTGAAGTTAAGTTGGAATTAATTTAAATTACAGAGTTAAAACTTTACGATCTTAATGTAATCCCCATGGTAACCACAAAGAAAATAGCTGTAGAAGAAATACAAAAGGAAATGAGAGGGGCACCTGAGTGCTCAGTTGTTTAGGCAGCTGCCTTTGGCTCAGGTCATGAACTGAGAGTCCTGGGATCAAGCCCCACATTGGGCTCCCTGCTTGGCAGGGGGCCTGCTTCTCCATCTCCCTCTGCTACTCCCTCTACTTCTCTGCTACTCCCTCTACTTGTGCTCTGTGACTCTTGGTCAATAAATAAATAAATAAATAATTTTAAAAATATTTTATTTATTGGGGCGCCTGGGTGGCTCCGTGGGTTAAAGCCTCTGCCTTCGGCTCAGGTCATGATCTCAGGGTCCTGGGATCGAGCCCCGCATCAGGCTCTCTGCTTGGCAGGGAGCTTGCTTCCCCCTCTCTCTCTGCCTGCCTCTCTGCCTACTTATGATCTCTGTCAAACAAATAAATAAAATCTTAAAAAAATTAAAAAAAAATAAAATATTTTACTTATTTATTTGACAGAGATCACAAGTAGTCAGAGAGGCAGATAGAGAGAGAGGAGGAAGGAGGCTCCCCGCTGAGCAGAGAGCCCCATGTGGGGCTCGATCCCAGGACCCTGAGACCATGACCTGAGCTGAAAGCAGAGGCTTAACCCACTGAGCCACCCAGGTGCCCCTAAATAAATAAATCTTTTAAAAAATATGAAAGAAAGAAAAATGAGAAAGGAATTTAAGCATTTCACTACAAAAATAAAACTAAACACAAAGGAGGACTGTAATTCAGGAAATGGGGAAAAGAGAAACTAGGGGCTATAGAAAACAAATAGCACAAAGACAAATGCAAGTTCTTCTTTATAATTATTTTAAGTGTAAATGGATTAAACTCTCCAGTTAAAAGATAGAGATTGGCAGAATGGATAAAATATATAATCTAACTGTGTGTTGTTTATAAGAAATACACTGAAGATCCAGAAACACAAAGAAGCTGAAAATGAAAGGATTGAAAAAGACTTTTCACCCAGATAGTAACTAAAGAGAGCAGAGGTGACTATACTAATATCTGACAAATCAACTGCAAATCAAAACTTACAAGACAAAAGACATTATATATTAATAAAAGATTCAATACAGCAAGAAGATATAAAAAGTATATACATTTATGTAGCTAATTTCAAGTCATTAAAATATATGAGCAAAAACTGACAGAACTGAAGGGAGAAAGTTCTATAAAAGTATTTGGTGACTGGGGTTCCTGGGTGGCTCAGTCGTTAAGCATCTGCCTTTGGCTCAGGTCGTGATTCCAGGGTCCTGGGATTGAGCCCTTCATTGGGCTTCCTGCTCTGCAGGAAGCCTGCTTCTCCCTCTCCCATTCCCTCTGCTTGTGATCCCTCTCTCACTGTGTCTCTGTCAAATAATTTTTTTAAAAAATGTGCATATATACATATATACATATATATATATATATATACACACACATACATATATATGTATATGGTTATGTATTTGGAGACTATTCCACTCATAATAGTGGATAGAACTACCAGAAGAAGTATGGAAATAGAGGACTCAACAACACAATGAATTAGCTGTAATAGAAATGTATAGAACATTCTACCCAACAACAGAATACACATTATTCTCAAGTGTACATTGGAAAATTTCCAAGACCATATGGTAGGCCCCAAATTAAATCTCAAGATTGAAGATGATAGATTTCATTAAAAGTATCTTTTCTGACCAATGCAGGATAATGTTATAAATCAATTAAAAAAAAGTAAACTGGAAATATCATAAAACTGTAGAAATTAAACCTTTCAAACAACCAACGAATCAAAGAGGAAATCACTAGGAACTTAGAAAATTGAGACACAACATACCAAAACTTTGGGGACTCAAGGAAAGTGGTGCTAAAGGGGGGTTTGTAAGTAATATATTTACATTAAAGAACAATAAATATATGAAATCAACAATCTAACTTTACAACCTAAAGAACTAGAAAAAGAACAAACTAAACCCAAACCTTGGAGAAGGAAAAAAAAAAAAAAAAGATTAGAGCACAGAAGCAAAATAGAGAATAGGAAGACAATAGAGAATCAATGCAACAAATGTTGGTTCTTTGAGAAAATAAACAAATTTGACAAACCTTTAGCTTAAATGGACTGTGTAAAAAAGAGAAAAAACCTCAAATTCCTAAAGTCAAAAATGAAAGTGGGGATGTTACTATCAAGTGTATAGAAATAAAAAGGATTATAAGAATACTATGAATAGTTGCACACCAACAATTTGTATAAACTAGGTGAAGTGGTCATATTCCTAGAATGCTAAACCTACCAACACTAAATCATAAAGAAATAGAGATCTGAGTAGACTTGTAACTAGTAAGGAGATTGAATTAGTGATCAAAAAAATCTCTCAAAGAAAGGAAAATACCTGGACCTGATGGCTTCACTGGTGAATTCTACCAGACTTTTTTAGAGAATCTAATACTGATCCTTCTCATCTTTTCCAAGTTAAAGAGGAGGGAATACTTCCTAACTCATTCTACAGGACCAACATTACCCTAATACCAAAGCCAGACAAAAATATTAAAAAAAAAATAAAAGTATGGACCAATATCCCTTATGAGCATTGATGCAAACATCCTCTGGAAAACACTAGCAAACAGAATTCAGCACTAAAGTGTTATATACTAGGACCAAATGGGACTTACTACTAGAATGCCAAGATAGTTCAGCATGCGAAAATGGATCAACATAATAAGCCACATCAACAGAATGAAGAAAAACAGCCACATGATTACTTCTACTGATGAAGATAAAGCATTTGACAAAAATCAGTATCTTTTCATGATGAAATCACTCAAGGAAGTAGTAATTAAAAGAAACCACTTAAACATAATAAATAGCTATGTGAAAATTCCACAGTGAACATCATACTCAATGGTGAGAGCCTGAAGACTTTTCATCCTAGATCAGGAACAAGGCAAGTATACCCACTTTCATCTCTTCTCTTGAACATGGTACTTGAAGTTCTAGAGGAATTAGGCAAGACAAAGGAAAAAGCATCTAAATAGCAAAGAAATAAGTAAAATCATCTCTGTTTTTAGATGTTAAGATTTTATCTGTAGAAAACACCAAAGATTGCACACACACACACACACACACACACACACACACACACAAATTAATAAATACATTCAGTAAAGTTTCAGGACACAAAATCAGTACCCCAAAACAGTTGCACTTCTGTATACTAAACAATGAGCAATACAAAGAAGAAATTAAGAAAGCAGTTGCACTTATAATTTCATTGAAAAGAATAAAATATTTAGGAATTAACTACCAAGAAGGTAAATCATTTGTACAGTGAAAAATACCAAATATTGTTGAAAGAAATTAAGAAATAAACATGATGTTCGTGGAGAAGAAAAGCTAATATTGTTAAAATGTCAGTAGTACCCCAAGTGATTTATAGATTCAATACAATGTCTTTCAAAATTCCAATATTTTTTCCAAAATAGAAAAAAGATCATAAAATTTATGTTGAATCTCAAGAGACTCCAAATGGCCAAAACCCAATAAACTGTGGGACCAATACTTCCCGATTTCAGAATTTAGTATAAAAAGACAGTAATCAAAATAGTGTGTTACCAGTATAAAGCAGACATATGAGGCAATAGAATAGAATAGAGGGCCCAGAAATCAACTCTCATATATATGGTCAAATAATATTTTACAAGGGTGACAAGACCATTCAATGGAGAAAGTATAGTCTTTTCAATAAATATTGCTGGGAAAACTGAGTATATGCAAAAGAATGAATTCAAACTCTTACAAGATGTACAAAAGTTAACACAAAATGGATCAAGTATCCAAATGTAAGAAATAAAACAATTAAATTCCTAACTCATTAGGAGAAAACATACAAGAAAAGTGGTTTCAACTTTGGAATTGGCAGTGATTTCTCAGACTATGATGAAGAAAGTATAGGTAATAAACAAATCAAACTTATAAAGTCTTAAAAAAAATTTACATCAAAAGACATTATTGACAGTATAAAAAGCAATCCACAGGATGGGAGAAAATATTTGCAAATCATATACGTGATAACAGATTAATATCTAAAATGTATAAAGAACTCCTAAACCTCAACAACAAAATACAAATAATTCAAAACAGTCAAAGGACTTCAATAGACATTTATCCAAAGAATATATACATAAATTACTAAGCATATGAAAAGAGGCTCAACATCATTTATCACTAGGGGATGCAAATCAAAATAACTATGAGATACCACTCACACTCATTAGGATGACTATTACTAAAAAATGAATAAATGTTAGTAAGAATTTAGAGAAATTAGAAACCTTGCTGGGATATAAAATGGTATAGCCACTTTGGAAAACACTATGGCAGTCTCTTTAAAAATTAAAAGCCGAATTACTCTATTATCCAGTCATTTCTATTCTGATTATATATCCAGAAAAATTGAAAGCATTCTCAAAGAGATATTTGTATCCCCATTATTCAATGTCTCAAACATGGAAGCAACTCGAACAACCTGACAAATGAATGGATTAACAAAATGTGGTATATAAATACAATGGAATATCATTCAGCCTTAGAAAAGGAAGGAAATTCTGTAATATGCTATGATATGAATGAAGCTTGAGGATGTTACACTAAGTCACAAAAAGAGAAATACTATATGACTCCACTTAAATGAGGTTTTTAAGAGTAGTCAAAATCATAAAAACAAAGTATCATGATGGATACCAGGATCTGGGGGAAGGGGAGAATGGGGAGTTATTTTTCAATGGGTAAAGAGTTTCAGTTTTATAAGATGAAAAGAGTTAGGGGGATGGATGATAATGGTTGAACAATAATGTGAATACTCAGTACCACCAAACTGTATACTTAAAAATGGGTGAGATAGCAAATATTATGTGTATATTACTACAATTAAAAAAAATCATAAGATTCTACTATGCATCCACTAGAATGACTTTAATAGAAGAAAACAAAATATCAAATGTTACAGGGGTGTGGAGATACTCTAATCTTTATGCATTAGAGATGGAAATATAAAATATCATCAACCCTGTGGAAAACAGTTGAACAATTGCTTAAAAAGTTAAATATATTTTTACCCTATAGCCCAAAATTCACCCCAATGTATCAAGCCAGGAGAAACAACAACTATGTCCACATAACAACATGTACAACAATATTTGTAAAAGCATTATTAATAATAGCCTATAACTGGGAACAAACTAATATCAATTAGCTGGTAAATAAAACCAAATATGGAGTACTATTTGGCAATTAAATAGAAATATTTCTCCAAAGAAGACATACAGACGGCCAGTAATCATATGAGAAGATGCTCAACATCACTAGTCAGGGAAATGAACATCAAAACGACATTAATGTATCACTGCATCTAGTAGGATACCTATTACCAAAACTCAAAGAACAACAAATGTCAATGACGATGTGAAGAAATTGGAATCCTTATACATGGGTAGGGGTAATGCAAAAATGATGTAACTGCTCTGAAAAATAGTATGGTGGTTCTTCAAAAAATTAAAAATAAAACCTCTGATATTATCTCATTTATGGCTATTCATCCAAAATTAATGCAATTAGAATCTCAAAATCATATTAGCACTCTCAAGTTCATTGCAGCCCTATTCACAATAGCCATAATGTGGAAACAATGTAAATGTCTTTGACTGGATGAATGGATAAAGAAAAGGTAGTGTCTATATACAATGGAATGTTTTTCAGTCTTAAAAATGAAGGAAATCTATAATATGAGACAATACATATGAACCTTGAGGATATTATACTAGGTGTAATCCATTACAGAAGGAAAAATACTACTGACTCTCTTACATAGGTGTCCAAAGTAAACACTCACAGAAGCAGAGTTTAATGGTGGCTGTCAAGGGTTGGGGGAGGGACAAATGGAAGTTGTTCATCAACAGGTATAATAGAGTTTCAGTTCTGCAGAAAGTATAACTTCAGAAACCTACTGCATAGCATTGTTCTTATAGTTAACAGTACTGTACTATGCACATAAAAATCTATTAAGAAGGTCAATCTATGTTAAGTGTTCTTAACACAGTAAAATTTTTTAAAGGAACAAAAACTGAAACATGATTGTATTATTTTTCTTTTTTTTAAGATTTTATTTATTTATTTGACAGAGAGATCACAGGTAGGCAGAGAGACAGGCAGAGAGAGAGAGGGAAGCAGGCTCCCCGCTGAGCCAGAGAGCCTGATGGGGGTCTCGATCCCAAGACCCCGAGATCATGACCCGAGCTGAAAGCAGAGGCTTAACCCACTGAGCCTTGATGATGTAACACAGTACTATAAATTTACTGGTTTAAAACAACAGAAATTTGTATCTTACATTTATGGAGGTCTTCTGAATTATACCTGAATTGGGTTTCACTGGGCTAAAATTCACAGGGCTATTGAAATTCCTTTCTGAAGGTGTTAGGGGAGAATCTATTTTCTTCTGTTTTCTAGCTTTTAGGAATTGCCCACATCTCTTTCCTTGTAATCTTCTTCCATCTTCAAGGTCAGTGATGATCCATGAAATCTTTTTCACATCTCATCACTTTGACTCTTCTTTCTCCCTCTTCCTCATTTGAGGACACTTATGATTACTTTGGAACCACTGGATAATGCAGAAAAATCTATCTATTTTAAGGGCAGTTTATCAGTAAATTCAATTTCATGTGCTACCTTAATTCTCCTTTTCCATGTAACATAAAACAATCACAGGTCTCAGGAATTAGGATATGGATATCTTTGGGAGGCAATTATTCTCTGCCTACCACAATACTACAACATGGATGAGCCTTAAAAGTATTATACTAAGTGAAAGAACCCATATATAGAGTCTAATTACTACATTATTCCATTTATATGAAATACCTGGCAAAGGCAAATTTGTGGAGACAAATAGCAGCTCCTCAGTTTCTTCCTAAAGGTACAAGTATGAATGGAGATGAACCACAAATGAGTATGAGGGAACTTTCTTGAATTATGAAAATGTTCTAAAACTGGATTATGGTGATGGTCACATAATTGTATTAACTTGAAATGATTTAATCCTGTACTTAGCAATTGGTAAGTTATACCTCCATCAAACTTATTATATTGAGGTATATACTGAAGAGGGCAGAAGTTATCTTAAAGGATTAAACAGTAGGCTGCTCCTGTAAGAAAGTTATTTGTGACACATTTGAAAGAAAGTAGATGAGAAGTCAAATATGTCTTAAAGTATAGTTTTCACTGTCAAACATAAAATAAGGCCAATTGTTTTTTACAAATTCATATATCTGATTGTTTATAAATGTTGAGATGAAGTTTTTTGTTTTTTGCTTTGTTTTGTTTTGTTTTGTTTTGAACCATAATGAAGGAACATCTCTTGCCCTAGTTCTGAAAAGTAAATCACTTAACAGAGTGGGGAAGGTTGCTTGAGAATGCATTATGCCAAAGATTTCCACTTCCAGAAAACAATGACGATGACATTTAATCTTTGAATATTTATGTTGAAATTTCTTTCAAGCATTTTAAGAAATCTGTTTCTGATATTCTTCAATATGGAATAGGAATGGGAAAGCAAATGGAAAGCCAAGCAGTGATAGGACCATACAAATGAATGTAATGTAAGGAAATGTTTTTATTTACACATAGGTTACTGTATTTAGCACCATGTATCACAAATCCCAATTTACTTTTTGTAACCTAAATTAATTCTTTAAAATCAACCTTTATGCTACATTGTGGGGGGAAGTTGTGACCATCCTTTCAACAAAACACAAATCCTCAAAGGAGTTCTTTAGCCCTTTGTAATTTACAAACATCCAAGGAACTCCAGAGCATCAATCCACTCTCCTAAGAGGTTACTCTCTTCACAGCCACTGGCAGTTCTCGAAGCCATACAGGCTAGCGGAGAGCAGAAGGCTGCATCTCCAAGGACCTGAAAACTCTCCTTAAGAACTGAATGTGTTGGCCACACAAGCATTATCCAGAAAGTTCAGGCAGTGCCCATGCAGTCCCCTGAGATTTCACTCCCAGTCATCACTTAGAGGACTCAAACACATCCCACAATCAAGGCTGCCAGTGCTCCAGGATACAGAAACAAAGGCGATCTGGCCATAATTTGTGGAGAGTCACTATTTTAAATCTTCCTCCTTTTTTTCCCCTATAGCATTTGGGAATCTCAGTGATAAAATGTACATTCTTACCATATGTGGAATTTAAACATGTATGTACAATGTCTCAATATTGCAAGAGGGTAATATGTATTTGGAAATTTCAATCTTCTCATCAATGCCTGTTTACCAAGCCATACCTTTGTTCTTTTACAAGAGATTGTTTGCTTTTGAAAGTGACCTGAGGCAGTGAAAATTAATCATTTAGAGGACAATATAAAATGCAATAATGAATTTCAAAGTAGTTATTTTAAGTTGGCTCAGTTTCAAATTAAACTAGGGAGGAAAAACATCAAAAAGGTTTCTTTTGGTCTCTTCCTCTGCTTTGGAAAAAAAAAAAACAGAACTGTGGAAATAGGTTTTATATTTTAATAAACTCTGCTAGCATTTTCTGCTTTTTATAGAAATGTGTAAGGTTAAGGAACTCATTTGTTCTTACACTATTGAAATACAAAAATAAATAAATAAAATTATTCAAACGCATAGCTAATTTCAAAATGATTACAAACTGAATGCCAAAATAAGGAGGTAACTCTTCACATGAAAAGGCTAATCATGGTTAATTGTTTTCCTATTCCTTTTGGTGACAATAGGCATTATAAACTCATTTTAAGTATGTAGATGTAATATGCAATTACCATAAGACTCAGCATTCCAAAACTCAAACAGAAGAGTATGATAACTTTGAGCACTGTTTATTGGTAAGGCTGCCAACTGGTTTCATTTTCAAAGGAAAAGTAAGTGTGTAGCTGTAGTACAGTCTTGTTTACATGCACATATTTTCTCTTTATGTGTGCTGATACGATGACTGACCATATCTAAATTAACCTCTTACCTATTACACAAAGCGGTAGGTGGCTGTCATTATCGTCTGGAAACTTTTGAAGTCATAGGACTCAAATCACAAAGCATTTAATTCCAAGTCTTTTTTTTTTTTTTTTTTTCTTGTAGGTGAAAAATGTGATGATCCACTGGACATGATAAAAAAAAATTAGCCTTCTTAAGATCAAGCTTGGGGGACTTGTATATTTGATTCCTTGACTATATAAAAAATGAGAATCCCTCTGTGTAAGATATAGAATGAAAGTATGAGTTGACTTTTGACCTCCATGTAGATTGGTACCAATAAAAGAACTTGTCTTATAGATTCTGAAGACTTTAAATAATTCTGGGAGGATAAGTGATTATGGAATTCTATGAAAGAGAGTGTTAGCTTTCCCACAGAGTAGCCATATTTTCATTAATGCTTTTCTTAGAAATGTCAAAATAGGTCTGTGCCACTATTGCTTTACATTGGAAGAACATGCTCTTCAAACCTATTCCCTCTTCATTATTGTCATTATTGTCCAATATTCTTAGCCTTGACTCCTCAGCAGTTATTTCAGTGATTCCCTTTTTAATACACATAATTTTCTCTACAGAAAATCTTAGCTAGTTTCTTTTATCCCAATAGAGTTTCCATTGGCCTACTTCCCTCTCAAACTTCACTTCTCTTATTCACCACCAAACTTCTTGAAATTTTAATTTTCAGTTACCACCTCAGTGAAAATTAATCTTAATTTCTTCTGATTTTAACATGTATTTCCAGTTGTCTTCTGGAACACACAATTTTTTTGTCTCTTTGGAACTATAGGCTAATACCAAAATTAGACTTATCTTCAGCTTTAAATTCTTTCACCCACAAAGTTCTATATGTATTCTGTGTGATGAAGCCTTAGAAGGAAATGCAAGAGAATTGCAGAGGACTTTTCCAAATTCTTGAGTTGCAGAACAAACACCAAAAAACTTTCTGTATTAATGTATGTAGAAGAAATGTTTGTCTAAATTAAGTCTAATGTTTGTTTAAGTTAAATGCCAATTACAAGCAGCTGAACAAATTTCCTAACTGCTATACACTACTGATCACCAAACTAAAAATCATTTCAAGAAAAACAACTGTTGGGATGCCTGGGTGGCTCAGTGGGTTAAAGCCTCTGCCTTTGGCTCAGGTCATGATCCTAGGGTCCTGGGATAGAGCCCCACATTGGGCTCTCTGCTCAGCAGGGAGCCTGTTTCCTCCTCTCTCTCTGCCTGCCTCTCTGCCTACTTGTGATCTCTGTCTGTCAAAATAAGTAAATAAAATCTTAAAAAAAAAAAAAAAAGAAAAACAACTGTTTTAACACAAAGCAAAAATAAAATAATCGGTAAAGTGAAAGTGTACCCTGTTTTACAAAACAGTCACTTGGCATATATTGAGCTTTTTGATAGCAAATTGGGAACAAATGAAGAACACTTATTTTCTAAGAGGATGTATGATGTTTCATGTTATCTAAAGAAAACCCAATAGTTTGTACATATAATTAGGATTGTCCAAGTATTCTTCCCTACTGGGAAAAATATCTTGGTTTAATGTAACATTTTCATTAAAAATTACTAAACTTTAAATTCACTAAATTTATCCTATTGGAAGCCTAAATGTGAAATAACCATTATCTGGATGTTTGTCTAAATAGAATGATTAAATTATTTCAATTTTTAAAATTATTTCTCTTCTGGAAGAGAGGTCTGGCATAAATGAGACACACATTCTGTATGTGATAAGTTCTTAGAATTTACTAAGAAAATTTTAATCTCTCTCTCTACTACATAATTTTAATCTCTCTCTCTACTACATAAATTTTGTGTGTGTGTATGTTTGTTGGTTATTGTTTTTCTTTATCTGCCAGTGTCTCAGGGCCCACCCATGTACTCAACTGCAGTCATGTCCTTTAGCTTTAGTTCTTTGGTACAACAGTCTCCTCAGCTGTGACCTGCAATTATTGACTTTTTGGATATATATTTTCATGGAAGTTGTGTCTTTCATCTCAAGTTGTATAAACCTAGGTTTGTATGACATGTGTTCTCTTCTGTAGATTGATTTGCTAGCTTCAGATTCTGAGATTGTTTTTACTTTGCCTATGTAGTCATGTAAAAACAGGCATCTTCCCTCCAGGAAGATAATCCTGCAACTTCAGATAGTAGTAGCCTTTCTGGCCTCATTTAAAAATGGAAAGAGAGCAATTTTATGCATTTGCCAGGTCAGCATCTGTACTAATTTGCTCTAGCATGACCAAGGAAATAAGACTATGAGGGACTGTGTGGCTTATTTAACTTCACTCAGGTGAAATAGGACATTATGTTGTCTACAGCCTTTCCTTGCTGACTAACCAACCTGTTTCTGGTTTTATACCTTTAGGAATGGATCCCAATTCATCCTATAATGTATGCTTATTTAGATTATGTCTTTATACAAAGTCAATATTTCCACAATATATTAAATCTGATAAAGTTTTACCTAAGGCAGGGATCATTAAAGATATTCTATACAGGGTCAGGTAGCAAATATTTTAGACTTTATGAGCCATGTGGTTATTTTAGACTTTATGAGCCATGTGGTCTCAGGTGTAACTGAACATTGCCGTTGTAGAAGAATGTAGCCATAAACAATATGGAAATGAATGGGTGTGGCTGTATTTAAATAAAATTTTGTTTACAAAAACAAGCAGCAGGTCAGATTTGACCAGTGAACTGTAGAGTGCAGACCTCTGGCCTAGGATATTGTAATATACTTGGCTTTAATTCAGAAATTTCATCCCTGAGTATTACAGTTAACTTCAGTTTACTGAAATGGTTACTAATTTATTTCTTTGACTTTTTTCCCCCCTAATAAGTCAGGATGGCTTATTTATGGATGTATTTGCTAAAATAAATATTGTTCATTCAGCCATTAAGCCCTATTTTAATTTTTTTAAGTTTATATAACAGACTTTTTTTTAACATCATACATCAGTCATTTACAAGAACTCCTTTGATCTCTAATTTTATACCACCAAATATTATTAGGTCCCTCTACCTCTTCTCTGACCCAAATGAGAGGGTCTTTGAAAAGAAGTCTCCGATTAAAAAGTAGGGGGGGGGCGTTTTATCTTAAATGGTTTACAACATGTATATGTCTAGATTTCAGAATCAAAGTATCTAGCATCCCAGATGGAAGATAGGATAAAAAATGATCAGAGCAGCATGGTTAAAGGAATAAGGTAAGTGATTTGGATGATAAAGCATTAGAAAGGAAAGGGACAGGCATATGCCTCAGGCACCGAAAATAAGTTCTGACTTCGCTGTTATTTTCCCTACAATTACAATCAGCAATGTAAGGTGAATTCAACCAAAAGGAAAAAAAGTGAAATGAGAACCACAGGATAGAGAAGGGTCAAAATTATTGTTCATCTGAGAAATTTCCTCACTTCATGGAACAGAAATCTAGAGTAGTCTTACTGGATATCATAGGAAAACTTTCATACTTTTATGCATAATTTGCAAAATTTGCTTCACCTAAACCCCAGGGAGATCATACAAGATTCACAAATAAGAAATGAAACCCATGGGACATCTATAACAATAAAAATGTAAAAATGTGGGGGCGCCTGGGTGGCTCAGTGTGTTAAAGCCTCTGCCTTCGGCTCAGGTCATGATCTTGGGGTCCTGGGATCGAGCCCCGCGTCGGGCTCTCTGCTCCGCGGGGAGCCTGCTTCCTCCTCCTCTCTCTCTCTGCCTGCCTCTCTGCCTACTTGTGATCTCTGTCAAATGAATAAATAAAATCTTAAAAAAAAAAAGTAAAAATGTGAATTGTGTAATACAAGTTTAGAAGAAATGCAGATATTAAGTAGAGGGTGTGACTACTTGGATCAAGTTTTCTTTTAAATACTTATTTTTTTTTTAAGGTTTTATTTATTTATTTGACAGAGAGAGAGATCACAAGTAGGCAAAGAGGCAGGCAGAGAGAGAGGAGGAAGCAGGCTCCCCGCTGAGCAGAGAGCCCGATGCGGGGCTCGATCCCAGGACCCCAAGATCATGAACTGAGCTGAAAGCAGAGGTTTAACCCACTAAGCTACCCAGGCGCCCCTCAAGTTTTCTTTTAAATAAAAGATGGATGGATCTCTCATGACTTACTAACAACTTCTCTATCCTCATAAAAAAATAAAAAAGTAGGGGCACCTGGGTGGCTCAGTAGGTTAAAGCCTCTGCCTTCGGCTCAGGTCATGGTATCAGAGTCCTGGGATCAAGTCCCGCAACGGGGTCTCTGCTCAGCTGGGAGCCTGCTTCCTCCTCTCTCTCTCTTTCTCTGCTTGCCTCTCTGCCTACTTGTGATCTCTGTCCGTCAAATAAATAAATAAAATCTTTAATAAATAAATAAAAATAAAAGTAAAAAAATAGAAGGGACACAATTATCACATAAATGATAAAAAATTAACATGTTAGTTTTACAGTAGAAATAGAAATACTCATGTTCATGAGATAGTCTGACAAAATGGTCCACAAATTTAGACATGTATCTAGGCCTCTTTGAGTATAATTAAATTAGTAGGAGGCAGGAAGTCTGACTTAACATAAAAGATGAGAACAAAATTTCCAGTCACGAAAAAAAAGACAAATTCAAATATCACTTTAATAAAGTTAAAATATAATGAAGTATACTTGTTTTTTTTCAATATTTTATTTATTTATTTGTCAGAGTGAGAGAGAGATGAGAGAGGGAACATAATCAGGGGGAGTGAGAGAGGGAGAAGCAGGCCTCCCGCTGAGCAAGGAGCCTGATGTGGAGCTTGATCCCAGGACCCTGGGATCATGACCTGAGCTGAAGGCAGATGCTCAGTGACTGAGCCACCCAGGCACCCTGGTATATTTGTTTTGTTGCAAGTGATAGAAATGCTGTTTTAACAAGTATAGGAATAAAGAAACATTTATACGTCCATGGAATCCAATAAAGTATAAAAAACAACTTTTAAAATATTGTGGAATGAAAATAAATGCAACTGGACTTCAGGCTGAGTTGAAACTACTCAAAACTGCCAGATTATTCTGTCTGTGGTAGTTACCTTCTGTTTCAACACATATAAGCTTTCTCTACATCAGAGGATTAGCATAGAGTTTTGATAATCCACCTGACATTTATTTTCTTTCTTCCTTGTTAACAGATCCTGGTTGCAATGGTGTATATGTTCTCTTTTTTGCATGGCACTGAATATCGGGAAAAGATGCTATATTCTCAACTCTAGTAAATTAATTCTGATTGCCTTAAGCAAGCTATGTTGGTATTAGCTCCTTTTACAGTGGCTAATTTAGGCATGGATTAGGATATAATTTTGGTAAATGTGATGAAAATTGGTTGGGTGGTTCTAAAAATTTTCCCTTGATTTTAAAATTAAACACAATGGGGGAAATTTCTTTTTCTAAATTGCAGAAGTTCTAAATAAGATGTCCTCAATCGGGCACCTTGGTGGCTCAGTGGGTTAAAGCCTCTGTCTTTGGCTCAAGTCATGATCCCAGGGTCCTGGGATCAAGCCCCATATCAGGCTCTTTGCTCAGCAGGGAGCCTGCTTCCTTCCTCTCTCTCTGCCTGCCTCTCTGCCTGCTTGTGATCTCTATCTGTCAAATAAATAAATAAAATCTTAAAAAAAAAAAAAAGATCTCCTCAACCAATACACTGCAAGCTCAAAGATGAAGCCAACCCAAGAGTGACAAAATGAAACGATGGAAAGAATTATGATAACGTCATTGAGTTGCTAAATTAATACACATTATAGCTTCATAGTTTTGAACTTCTGTGTGTACAATAGTGGATTTCTTTGTTATTGAAATTTTTGAGTTGAATTTTCTGTTATTATCAGCTGAAAATGTCCTAACTGATACTGGGAAAAACATTGCCACTGACAGAACTTAGGATATAACTTTTTTTTTCCCTTTTTGGAGAATGACTAAACAGGATATTATTGAATCTCAAGTACAAAAGTCTTGGGGTAGGGCTCCAGTTAATTTAGAGGAAAAATCCTATGCCAGTTGTTTATGATTTTCTTGTTGAGTGGAATCAAGTGAAAGTATGATGTCCTTTGAGGGAATCAAATATGTAAAGCTGGGAAGAAAGCCATTCTTAAAAAAGAAAAAAAAGATGATTTTTCTAGATGAAAAGGAGGAAAAACTTCACTTTACAACATGAAAGCAGAGAGATATGTTCAGTAGGAGAAATAATTCAGAAAGCAAGACTATTGTGTAGCAAAAAAGAAAGGCAAAAATCATGAATTCAATTTGTGAATTTTGTACAGAACTGCAAAGGTTCTAGGCTAGGCTTCATGGAGAAGAAGAGTTAGCAAGAAAATAATCACACAAATAGGGGGAAGAAAACCCATATTCTCTTATAAATGAGATTTGAAAGTCTCTTTCAAGTTGGACTACTCATTACCCAGGTAATTAGACTTCACATTATCCTAATGACATTATATTTTAAGTGGAAATTAAGTAATCAGTAATTAGAAGAAGGGCTACAGGATTCTAAATATTCCTTATTTTGGTAAAGAACTAAGATAAAGTTTGTAAAGAATTGTGTGCCTCATTGAAAGAATGACCACATGAAGGTAAAGAATTTGAACTTACTATAAAGAATTAATCTGTTTAAGAGAGAGGTTTCTGAGTCTGCTAAACTTCTGCTTCTCCTATGACTTCTATGTAGACAATTGTTAAGGATTCAATTGTGTCCCCCCCAAAAAGGTATGTTGAAGTCCTAACCCAAGTAACTCAGAATGTGACTTTATTTGGAAATGAGGTCTTTAGTCAAGTAAATGAGGTCATTAGGGCGGGACCTAAAGGGGGGGAAATTGGACACAGAGACAGACATGTGTACAGGGAAAATGTGATGTGAATATGAAGGCAGAGATTGGCACAATATATCTAAAGCTAAGGAACATCAAAGATTGTCACTCCCAGGAAGCAAGAATTTCTATCCTCTTTAAGAGTTCTGTTATCTGGACTAAGAATCAAATTGGCATGAGATGGATTAACAAGAGAAAATAAAATTAATAGCATACATACAGGGAATCCACACAGACATGGAAATCTCAAAAACAGTCAAGCAAAATGAGATATACATGTCATCCTGAACTAAGGAGAAGTGGGGGTAGGGGTCTTGGACTTCAGAGGGAAGAAATGCAATTCTCAGGGCAGTAAGAATAGCAGATGTTCAATAATTACATGTTTGCTCTGACATGTAAATGGGTCACTCAGATAAAATTTATAGGGGGCGGTGAGGTTGGCGAGGCCATGCCTGGGTGGCTCAGTGGTTAAGTGTCTGCCTTCCTCTTACGTCCAGGTCCCAGGGTCCTGAAATCGAGCCATGCCTCGGGCTCCCTGCTCAGTGGGGAGTCTGCTTCTTCCTCTCCACCCCCTGGCACCACCCATTCCTGGTCTCTCTCAAATAAAATCTTTTTAAAAATTACATCTGATAACTCTTATTCTGAGAAAGACCCCGACTTCGATTTTTCTGTATAGTTAAGGGAGGGGAAAAATTTATCTTCAGCTTGTAGGATCTACTTTTCCTTCAGCTCAAAATAATCTTAAAGAGATAGTGGCCCATCATGGAGTGGCCTGCCGTAAGTCCCTATTTTACTAAACCATCATAAGCTGCAAGAGCATCATGGAACAAATTCTCCCTCATAGTCATCAAAGCAACCAACACTACTGACACCTAGATCTAGGATTTCTAGCCTTTAGAATGTGAGTCAATAAATTTCTCTTATTTCAGACACCCAATTTATGGTACTTCGTTACTGCAGTCCTAGCAAACTAATAGATGTACTTACATGTGAGTGTTAAGTTGCCTTTTTTATCTGTTAACATTACTACCTGGAAGGATCCATGGATTAGGAGAAGACTGTTGTTCACTCCGCTAGTATCCCTGATTAGAGATAGTGCTACCTATCCTCTACCTCATGGGTAAAAGAGGAGTCAACCTATGTTTGATTTTAGTTTTACATTTCACTAGCTCTTTAACATTGAGTAAACCCTTTAAAAGTCTCTGTATTCTTTTTCGTATTTACAAATTATACATTAGAAGGATAAAAAGATACTTTTTTTTCTTTTTATTTTATTTTATTTCTTTTCAGTGTTCCAGAATTCATTGTTTATGCACCACACCCAGTGTTCCATGCAGTACACGCCCTCCACCCACTCCACCCACTACCAAAAAGATACTTTTAAGAAATATATACATGCCTGGGCCTCAGCTTTTAATATGTCAGTAGTTGGAACCTAGACATCTGTATTTTTAAAAGGGTCTAGAGTTAAATCTAATGCCAAATCTTCAATGATGACCACAGGATTCAATATCAAAAATTTCTCTGAGGGGCGCCTGGGTGGCTCAGTGGGTTAAGCCTCTGCCTTTGGCTCAGGTCGTGGTCTCAGGGTCCTGGGATAGAGTCCCGCATCGGGCTCTCTGCTCAGTGGGGAGCCTGCTTCCTCCTCTCTCTCTGCCTGCCTCTCTGCCTGCTTGTGATCTCTGTCTGTCAAATAAATAAATAAAATCTTAAAAAAAAAAAAATGCAACCTGCAGCAAAAATAAATTAAAAAAAAAATTTCTCTGAACTCTGATTTCATTCATTCTATACTTATGCTACCATGTTCTTAGTGATATAGGCAGGGATATAACCAGAAAAAAAATCTGTACTTGTTTACAATGAATATTTAAGTAAATAGGAATTGTAAGCAGCCCTACATAGAAGAGCATAGATCTAGTACAGTGCTCTTTATGATCTAGTACAATGAGCTGTAGTCTCAGTTTGTAGCAGTAGCTTAAATTAATAATTTTTATATTTCATATTATTTTTTCTTTCATAATCTGCTAGCAAGAGGATACTTGTTTTTTTCTGACAGTGATCATTTAATGTGGCATTGACGTTATCTTCTAATTGCCCTAATTTCTTTCGTACACATATATTAAAAGCAGCAAGTTTATAAAAATCTTAGCTTGACAAATATGAATTCTTTCTTTAAATGCTGAGGGCTACAAAATGAAAGTTAGTACATTTGAGCTCCTAGAAGCTATTTACCACTTTAACCTTTAACAGGCCATACATTAACATTTAAAAAGTCATAAAAAATTTACATCTATAAGCGATTTTACTTAATGGGCTAGCAGTATGCATCCTTTGCAACAGAAGGGGAACAGCACTAATAAAATGTATACTGAACTTAGTGAAAGTAATTTATACAGCTGGAGCTCAGTTGATGATAAGAGGGCAAAGTATAGGTTACATGTGATGGTTTTATCTGTCCCTTACAAATGATTCTTGCCACCATTACTCCCAATAATTAGGAGTGACACTTTGCTTGGGGGCAAAGGCATGGGCAGAGTGACCTTTCAGGTTCCTTTGAGAGGACCATGATAAATTTCAAAGCAACATTCAGTAAATGGTAGAGGAAACCACAGATCTGAGAGTTGAAACCATTGCAAGTTGAAATAATTGGGACATAGTCCTTTTTCTATACATATACTTTGCATATCTTTTCTTGAAATAAAAGGTAAACAAATCAATAATTATTTAGTGACAACAGTACATAGAGGAAAACAAAATCCTTGAGTAAACAAGAGAGTGGGTATAAAACAAGTCAGTCCTAAACAATTTACATCCTTCCTTATTTGAAATTGAAATGTACCCTGGTAAGTCATGGGAAAGCAGAACAATATTTAACTGTAAATTTCAGCACATAGCATCCTAGTACACAAATTCTGTTTTCAGTGTGTGAGAATTTTGAATCATTTCTGTGGAGACTGATTAACAAATGAAAAAATAGAATTTGAAATGGAAAATGGAGATAAAGCAGATGGCAGTAAAACTAAAGATTTTTATAATAAAGTTTAAGAAAGAAAAAAAAATGATAAGAAAAATATTCTTGAGTTGTGCTGTGTGGTGTGGAAAGAAAGAGTACTAGCAAGACTAAAATCAATACCTGAGGAGTTAATCAGAAAGGCATTCAACCCTGAGTGAAGAACCAGACCCAAGAGAAAAGCTTTGTGTAATGTTTATTATCTATAATGAGGTATATTTCTAAGTGTCTCCTTGATATAATACTGGATTCAGTATCAGAAATAAACTGTTAAGGATTGGTGAATAGAAATCACTAATACAATAATTATTATTATTAAAGATGTAAAATTTATCCCGATGTTGTCTTGTTTGATTATCTTAATTTTAGCATATTAAGACAACACATGTTGCTAATAGTCTTAACATATTTACTCTCAACTTGAGTCCTCAAAGGCCCCCCTCCAATTGTATCACCTAGGTAAATATAGTTGTGTTGTATTACCTAATGATGATAAATATAATCAATGTTCTTTGTAACGCATTCAGAAATAAACTGTTAATCTCATACATTCTGATGGGCATACAAAATGGTATAACTGCATTGAAAAATTTTTTGCATTTTTTAAATAAAATTAAATATATATATTTACCATATAATTTGACATTCTACTCCTAGGAAGTTACCCAAGAGAGATTAAACTTTTGTCTAAAACAAAAATCTGTATGTGACTGTTAAGAGCAGCTTTATTTACAATACCTTCAAGCTGGAAACAACCCAAATGTCTGTCATTGAAAAAAATTTTGATACAGCTATATAATGGAAAATTATTCAACAATAAAAGGGAATAAACTACTTATACATGCAAAAACATAAATTAATTTTGAAGTATGCTATGTGAAAAAAAGCAAACAAACACAAAAGGCTCTGAACTCTGTGATTCCATTTATGTGACATTCAGGAAAAAACAAATTGTGAGTGGAATCATATCCTCCACCTACCTTATAATTTTTTAAATGAAAAATGTATAGTGCACATCCATGGTAAAATGAAAAACACTTTGACAGAATAGTATTTTATGGATATAACATATTTATTTATTTAAATAATCTATTAATATATTTACATTGCTTCAAAGTTTTGTAACCATGAATTCATATTCTCATATGTACATGTTTATGTCTATATGCACCATATACACTTTTCTGGTAGTTTTCTTAGAATTAAATTTTACATATAGACTCTTTTGAATTTAGGTCTAGACAGCTTAAAGGCTTTGATACAATGTGCTAAATTGATTTTCACAAAGATCGAATGAAATTACACTTCCACAAACAATATCTGAAGTTGTTAATTTCTATACCTCCTTCAGAGAACATTAATTTTTAATCAATCAAAACATCTTTTCAAAGATAATGAGATACCCAACCATAAATTCTGCATTTATGAACAAAAATCTACTTGTGGAAGATCTTTTTTTTTTTTAAGATTTTACTTATTTTTGTGAGAGAGACTGTGCGAGCCAGCACAAGGCACAAGCGGGCGGGGCGGGGGGTGTGGACACAGGAGCAGAGGCAGCGGGAGAAGCAGACTCCACCCTGAGCTGGGAGCTCCATGTGGGACTCAATTCCAGGACCCTGGGGTCATGACCTGAGCTGAAGGCTGATACTTAAACCACTGAGCCACCCAGGCACTGATACTTGTAGAAAAGATCTTAATTAAATGTTTAAAGATCTCACTATTCAATGAAAAGTAGCATTATTCATTTCACATCTAGAATTAGACATTTAATATTTTTAAAAAGGTTTTTTTATGTTTTTATGGATAGATTTAAGTGTTTAAATTTTATAATTCTTTATTTGATTGTTTTGAGCCAGATATTACTCATATTCATTTTCTACCCTCTTTGCATTGACCTCCATGAATTTTATCACTTGGATTCCTTTGTCCTGTGGCTTTAGATGGGATTGGATAATTTGGGACACACTTGTCCTGAGAGCAGGAAGGGGAGATCAGGGTAATTGTTCTCTCAGTTCTTTTGCCACTAAGCCACAGTTTGAGCAATAGTTTGCTTTTGTTCTAAGTACTCTTCCCATTATGGGCAGATCACCAAACTATGAGCACTGCTCCTTTTGCAGGCTTCTTTTCCAGGGTTACAGTTTTCACTGGATTCTGGCCATCCCATCCTTTTCAGGCATGAGAGTGTTATAAATGGTAGTTATTGCTAACCAATGTTAGTTATTGCTAGTTCCTGAGGACTTTGTTATACTTCTTGGTGCTCTTAACCCTGTCTGCATCTCCATAAAAAGTCTTTTTATTAAAATTACCTTCATGTAATGATTTGATTATTCTGTTTTCATTGGGACTATAAATGATACTGGGGTGAAACACAGGACAGTCAGATATCTAGGGCTTAAGTAATTAATTCTTGGTAGGCCATAAACAAATAGGAGAGTGTTTAGTCAAATTAATTCTATCAGATCAATAGTTTTGTTTTGTTTTGTTTTCCTAGAGTCTTAGCCTATCGAGTTATTTAAGCAGTAGTAAACACATAAACAGAATGGGAAGAATTCATAGGATCAAAATCTAATAGAACACAGTATTAGCATAATGAAATCTAAGAAAGAATGAAGGAAAATTAATGTTATTATTTTGAGATAAAAATATATTTTAATTTATCTGAAAATCAAATTGAACTGAGAATTCTGTATTTCACCTGGCAACACTATTCTTGTGCACAATTCGTTAACATAGTCTATCAATTGACAAAATTTCTTGTGATTAGTCTACTGCATGGTCAAGAATGTGTGACAAAGTGACAGATGAGGTCACATAGATGAAAAGCTAGTATGTAGGGGATCAGTATTAGATGATAGAGCAGTGGGAGAGGATAAGTCACCTAAACAAAATAATACAATCTGAGCTATACATTGATGTAGACATTGTGCATAAGAGGTGACTAATGTGAATTCTGGGGGTAAGTGTAGTGAAGGTGCTTTCAGATCAAACTAATGAGTAAGAAAGAAAGAGTATGGTACATGACCTGAGATCTGTGTCAGTAAAACCAGGCCATGAAACCTGGTCTGGGAATATATT
This sequence comes from Taxidea taxus jeffersonii, assembly GCA_003697995.1. Classification (NCBI taxonomy): domain Eukaryota; kingdom Metazoa; phylum Chordata; class Mammalia; order Carnivora; family Mustelidae; genus Taxidea; species Taxidea taxus. The sequence continues at coordinate 22,461 of RCUC01156054.1, read as the reverse complement.
TATGTGTGTTGGGGGGAAAAATCTAGATCAATCAAGAAGGTGGACACAGAGAATTTGGTGTAAATATATAAGAATAATCAAAAATTTGTAATGAAAGAATATTTGTCTGGGAATAAGGACATCTGTTATTTTTTCCACCTAAACTTGAAGATGCTTCAGTATTTCCAGGATCTATTATTTCAATTACACAAGAAATATTTAGTTAGATATTTATTTTTTAAAAATTTATTATTAAATTGCAGGACTAAAAACCTGTACTGTGTAATTTAGGATTCCAATTATAGCCCAAGAGAACAGTGGGAGACGTTTTTATAGATAATAAAATAAAACTATTTTATGAAAGTCAAGTATAAGAAGGAAGGCTCACATAGTATGTCAAACAAACATCATATGTTGATACTAGAATAGCGCTTTTTGCTTTTGTTCTAAGTGCTATTCCTGCTCCGGCAGAATAATAAAGAAAGTTTTGGCTTCTCTGTGGAGCAAAACAGACTTCTAAAACTGCCCCAGTTTGGTAATTGTGTCACAAGTAGAAAAGCTAAGCAGGGAGTTCTATTAATGTAACTGCATTGAAAAGAAAATTTTAAAACACTAATATATAATTTAGATATGAAAATATCAAAAACTCTTCTGATAAAAAGGAGCCTGGAAAAGACTAGAAGCATTGTCTGATTAGAAGAAAAAGAAAAGGAAAATGTCTCTTTTTTCTTTTTACCTTTCTTCCTCATATGCCATTGTTTTGAGTGAGACTTGAAAGGAGGTAAAAAAGAGACTTAAGTTGTACCCTAAACTAGCTTGGAAATGTTTTGAATAAAATGTGAGCAAATATCCCAGTATTTTGCAAGAATACTGCCAATATGAGAAGAGTGAAATAAACCCATAAAAAGTGCACTCCAGGGGCACCTGGGTGGCTCAGTGGGTTAAAGCCCCTGCCTTCCGCTCGGGTCATGATCCCAGGGTCCTGGGATCGAGCCCCACATCGGGCTCTCTGCTCTGCGGACAGCCTGCTTCCTCCTCTCTCTCTCTCTGTCTCTCTGCCTACTTGTGATCTCTGTCTGTCAAATAAATAAATAAAATCTTAAAAAAATGCACTCCATTTTCTTTACACATGTAAGGGATTAACTTAATCTGTAACTGTAACACATGTGCACACACACACACACACACACACACACAGAGGAAAGGTAAGGCACACTATGGCAATGTCAAGAAGAAAGATGGAACTATATGTGGAAAGAAAGAAACCAAGAAAAAATAGATACTGCATTCTGAAGTGACTTATAATACTAAAATGCAAATTTTAAAGAAATTATCCCCAATTGCTAAAGCATCCATCAAAACCAATAATGCAGAGGATATATAGCAGCAAATTGGGTCAAGGAAGGATCTTCAAAATTATTTATTGGAGAGCTATTCTGTGAATGTCGTCTTCCTCAAGAGCGACGAGTAGGAAATTGCTGATTTTCACCATTAGCTCAGGAAAGATAAATATTAAAACAAAATAAACCACCCCTTCTGAGACCTTAGTGTGTATCTTGTGGAGTTTGGGTAGTTTGGGGATCCTAGAGGATACTACTTGATTTAGATCAAAATCTATAGGACAAGAGATTGAATGAAGAATGGTTGCAGAAAAGACTTAAAATTTTGAAAGTTTTAAACCCCAGGGGCACCTGGATGGCTAAGTCAGTTAAGCATCTGCCTTTGGCTCCAGTCATGATTGCAGGGTCCTGGTATCAAGCCCTGCGTCAGGCTCCCTTCTCAGTGCTTGTGTTCTCTCTCTCGTTCAATCTTTCTCTCTCTCTCAAGTAAATAAAATCTTTTAAAACAATTATTAAACTACAAAAAACAGTAAGTTGGAAGACTGAGTGATTTCCATGGTCAAGATCTCCATCAAAGGAGGGCCACTTAAATAAGTGAATTAATAGACAACATCACTCTCCAAGGGAAGAGAACCCTTGAAATACCAGTAGGAGTCTTAGAAGAAAATTTGAAACAACCCACAAAAGTGGGATTAAATTTTAAATATCTGAAATGTCCAGAGAAAGGATAAACTAAGTCACGATGGTATCAGAAAATTTGACATATTCATATAACTATTTCTTCCTTTACCTCTTTGTCTTCTGAGTACGGAAAGGCAAGATATTAACGTAGAAAGATAAAGAAGAGATAGCTAACTGAACCGCACCTCTAGACTCCAGACTTCTCACCCCTGGCAGGAATAAACGTAGGAGGGAACTGACATGCCCTCAATGTTAAATTAAATTTGAAGATTTGAAGTAGCAGAGCTTCCCATTTTAATTGCTGAATTGAGACTGTTTTGCAACTTTACATAGCATTGTGTTTTTAAATCTTAGATTAGTCGTAAAAGTCATGGAGCCCACCCAAGTTTTCATCCCCTACAAAAGAGGACATTGTTCAAATGTATATTTGTACATTTCAAAGAATGATGGAAAACAAAAATAGAGTTGTTTCATAATTATATCTCGTAAGTGATCTTAATGTCAGCTATTAGCTTTAAGTAAAATTACTTCAGAATAAGAAATCAAATTAACATTTTTATATTTTTTTTCAGTTAGGTTACTGGTACCTCTTGAAAGAGCACACTCAAAAGGTTAATTGAAAACAGAGGAGAGATTATTTAGAATCCTGGTTTCAGGTTCTGCATGTAAGGGGTTTGGAAGTCTCCATTCTGTCCTAACACTAAGCAAAAATCTGAACAGACTGAAAAATCAACTGTTGTTATATCCTTAAGAGAGGGGAGAACACAGAGCAAACTAGAACTCCCAAGATTGGAGAGACAGGTGAATACACAGTGTTGCAGCTTCCCTGAGCAGAGACTCAGGAGCAGAAACTGCTATAGGAACCAGTGATATGGCAGGAGAACCTGAACTGTATGGACAAGTCTGAGGTTAAAAATTTGACACGTACCCAGTCATAAGGGAGCTCTTCAGTATTGTGAGATTTGCCTCCAGAAGCTGGCTATAGTAACTGTTCCCCATAGTTCCCATAGTAAGTACTGGGGATGAAAAAAAAAATCTCCTCAAGCTTTTGGCAGAGGAAGGAAAAAAAACTTTTTCAAATATGTCAGAGCACTCTGTTCCTCCTAACAGAGCCTGCCTTCAAGGGAAACTAGTTAATCAGAGCTTAATCTTCTACAGAGTTTAATCTTCTGATAATATTATTATCAGAACCCAATGGACCCCGTAAGAGAAATACCCAGTTCCAGCAGGCTTTAGCCTGTCATGTGGGAGAAAGGAAATACTAATTCCAGCGCACTCTAACCATCTTGTGCCACTTAAATGGAGAGAAAAAACTGAATAACAATTGTGAAGTTTGCAATCCAGAGGCATAAGCTCACTAAAAGTTGTGACCTAAATCATAGGACTATGGAATGTTTCCCTTTCTTCTATACTTTACCACTGTATTATGTATGTGTTACCACATGTGTGGTAACATGTGTATACAATAAAGGCATATTTACAGTCATTTCTTTTACCCAGGATATCATGTCTAGCCATTAAGAAAAAGTTAGAAAGCATATCAAAAGGGGAACAAATAAAAAGTTGAAGAGACAGAGCAAATATCAGAAAAAGACATAGCAAGGATGTTGGAATTATTAGACCAGAAATTTAAAACAGCTATGATTAATATGCTACCATTCTCTAATGGATAAAGTAGATAGCATGCAAGGACAGATGGACAATGTAAGTAGAGAGATGGGAATCATCAAGAATCAAAAAGAAATGCTAGAGATAGAAAACATAACAAGTGAAGAATTCCTTTCATGGACTTATTAATAGGCTGGACATAGCTGAAGAGAGAATCTCTGAACTAGAGGATAAATCAGTTGAATCCTCAGTAACAAAAAAACAAGGAAAACAAAAGCTGAAAATTAAAAAGTATCCAAAGACTGTAGATAATTACAAAAGGTATAACATGGGTATATAATATCCCTCTATCTCTTTCCTCTACTGGCATTCCTATTTTTATAACAGTGCAGTCATTAAGAAAAAATTACAAAGCATCTAAAAAATTTGCTGTTGTTATAGGAATATCAGTAGAAGAAAGAGATAAAGGAACAGAAGAAATATTTGAAATAATGACTGAACATTTCACCAAATTAATCTTTATGTAAATTAATGTTAATTATAAATGTAAATTAGTGTTAATCTTCCCGATTAATGATAGATCCAGAAAGCTCAGAGATCAAGCAGGATAAATGTGAACACTACCTCCAAAAAAATCGCATAGGTATATCATCTTCAAACTATAGAAAATCAAATGAACAGCAAAAAGTCCTGAAAGAAGCCCCTGGAGGGGTGAGGGTGAGATGGGGGGGTGAAGATCTTACAGAAGAACAAAGATAAGAATTATATCCAATTTCTCAGAAATGATTTAAGCAAGAATATAATGGAGGGAAATCTTTAATTATTAGAAGAAAAAAATCCACTAACCTAGAAATTTGTACCCAGTGAAATTAGCATTCAAAAGTGAAGAAAAAATAAAAGCTGTCAATAGCAAAAATCGAGGGAATTTGTTGCCAGTAGACCTGACTTCTAAGAAATATGACTTCTTTAGAGGGAAGGAAAATGAAATAGAGAAATTCACAACTACATAAAGAAAGGCAGAGATTTTAAAAAGAAATAAGTAAAATAATTTTAGTTTGTTTTTCTTATTCTTAATTGATCTGTTAACAATTTATTCAAAATAAGAGTAACAATAATATATGTAATATATTTATGAGTTTATGAGTATAGTTTATGAGTAAGTGAGATAAATGACAATGATATTATAAGGGATAGGAAGGAGGACTTAGGAATACTCATAATGAGGTAGGGACACTATGTAGAATAATGTTATTTCAAAGGCATTTTACATTAGTCATAAATATATGTTCTGAACTCTGGGACAAACACTCATTTTTTTAAAGAAGTATAATTAATATATTTTTTAAAGATTTTGTTTATTTATTTGACAGACAGAGATCACAAGTAGGGAGAGAGGCAGGTGGGGGAGGGGCAGAAGCAGGCTTCCTGCTGAGCAGAGAGCCTATGTGGGGCTCCAACCCAGGACCTCGGGATCATGACCTGAGCCAAAGGCAGAGGCTTTAACCCACTGAGCTACCCAGGCGCCCCAGTATCATTAATATTTTAAGGTAAAAGAGAAAATGGAATTATACAAAATGTTAAAACCAGAGAAGGCAGAAAAAGAGTGAAAAACAAAACAAAACAAAAAGAACAAGGGTCACATACAGAAAACAGTTACACAACTTATGCTCACTCAAAGACTTGTACATAAATGCTCATGGCAGAATTCAGAATTGTCAAAAACTGGAAACAACCCAAGTGTTTATCAATAGGAGAATGGAAAACAAATGGCATATTCCTAAAACAGAATGCTACTCAGCAGTAAAAAAAGAACACTCACTAATGCATGCAACAATGTGAATGAATCTCATAAAAACTCTTTTGAGGACAAAAAGATATCACAAAATAGTTCATACTGCCTGTTTTCACTTATATGAAATTTTATAACTGGTAAAGTTAATCTGTCCTATGAAAAACCTTGAAAGTAGTTGGCTTATTATGGACTTTCCTGGAAAGCAGCATGATTTTACTTTTGTAAGAAAAATGTATCTTAATAAGGATGTGTTACATGGGAATATGTAGGTATTAAAACTTATGGAATACTGAACTTAATATTTATGCAATATACTTATGTAAATGTACTCAAGTGAGAAAATAGAACTGGAAACAAATATTGAACTCCAGTTAGTAGGCTTTTGAAAAGGGATTTTATTGGCTCATTTGATTAAATATACCTCAGTAGAATTTATTTTAGGGAAGGTTTGGTACTACAGTGAATATAATGATTCTCTATCTTTCTACAGCATTTTCTGATGTTTACTCTGTTCTTAGTTTTCATGGGGTAGTCCACTTGCAGTATCAAGTCCCCCTCTCCTATTGGTATCAAAATGAATATATTAGCTTGACACCTTATATTTTTAGGCAACTCTAACTGGAAGGAAAGGGAAATATAAAAGAGAAACCTTATTTCATAAAAGTCCTAGGAATTCCTTTGCACTTCATTGGGTCTGATCTGTTAATGCCTACCTTTGGAAGTAAAAATAGGGTCAAAAACATTAAATAAAGAAAAACAAGGGTAGGGAAGCTTCTCAAAATCTAGGTTCTAACATCAGAGGGTAGTACATGAGTGCTGACAGAAGAAATGTTACTGTTGAAAACAATTTATTGCTCCTCACGCTAAACTCAGAACATTAGTTTTAAAATTTAACACATCTAGTATTTTAATCTGCATTTGAATGTAACTAAGGTGTAATTTAAAATTCAAGTAACATTTTACCCAGTTATGTAGTAAATATCTGACTCATGTTAAACCTTACAAAGCAGGTGGGTAGCCAACAGGAAGCTATTAAATTATTTTGATTGCTCTATATATTGTCAGTGGATTAGTAAGACAATGATTATCAGGTTAGGTCAGATTAATTTCCCATTTTTCACCATAGGTACAATATAATCCTTAAAATAATTGGAAGAGATTAAGTCAGATCAAAGCTAAAATGAATGTCTCAATGTAAAAATTTGTAATATTTATGAGTTGATTTCACTGTGACAGTTATGAGACCAGGACAGAATCCTGCCATTCTAACATCATAATTTTGCCTCCTATACATTCATTATACCTACATAAATGAAATTATATCATTAGGATCCAATAACTGCAAGTCCAGAAAATCTGATTTATTTAATTTTTTGCTATAACTTCCATCATCATAAGCAACATAGCCTTACTAATTTTTCTAAGGAATTTGAAAAATACTGAAATAATAATTTATTATTATTGTGAGTGACTTAAGACCATTTAAATAGCAGATATCAGTCAGAATTTTCTATGACAGAATTTGGGTGCCATTGTATTCAGACCATAGTGAAGGGTCATATAAAATCAAATTCAAATAACAAGGCAAAATACTGGGTTTAAAAAAGTGAAAGTAAAAGCAAAGTACTTGAAATAGTTTATTGGGTAGCAGAACAGGGGTATACTTTCATGAATGAGAAACTAAGTTGCTTAATTAAAAAAAAAATACATCACAATTTCTCTCATAAAGGGAAGAGGAACCACAACACCATAATCTACTATTTTATTTTTTTTTTAAGATTTTATTTATTTATGTCAGATAGAGAGCAGGAGCGAGCACAGGCAGAGTGGCAGGCTGAGGGAGAAGCAGGTTCCCTGCTGAGCAAGGAGCCTGATGTGGTACTCGATCCCAGGACACTGGGATCATGACCTGAGCCAAAGGCAGCTGCTTAACCAACTGAGCCACCCAGGCATCCCCATAATCAACTATTTTAAGATGTGATGCTAATTTCCTGGTTAATTTTCAAGACAAAGTAGTTAGTTTCAAAGAAAAAAGAACACACTAAATAGTCTCAAAATGACTATAAACTATTTTTTATTTCCTGTCATCCACTATTCTAATAAAAGCTGTATATAACTCAATATTCTATAGAAAACACTGATGTCACCTAACTGTAAAACTCCATTTAGCCTCTGTACTGTTTCAAAGTTCTTCAGTGGCAAAATATACAAATGGCAGCATAAATTATCTTTGTGCCTTCTTCCATATTTTCTGGACTTCATGTTTATATTCTTTGGTATGATTCTGCCTATTCTAACTTCTGCAAAATTGAATTTGGAAAAAAGTTAAAAGTCTATAGATGCTTTGTGGGCATATATTTCTTGTCTCGCTGGCATCCATAACCTCCTTTCCTTTTCCAAAAAGTTAACCACATTGTCAGTCCTCCTAGGCACCGTGGTCCATTCAGAGGTGGAATCATTAGCTAAGTCCTGCCAATAAGAATCAGTAGAACTTAATTCTGTGTAGGCGCATTTGTGATTGTGTGTGTATGTTTGAGGTATAAGGATTGTGAACTCCTTCCTTGTAGGATGGGACAGTGTCTCAGTCCATTCAGACTCCTATCACAAAACACTGTAGACTGAATATCTTATAAATAGCAGAATTTTATTTGTACAATTCTAGAGGCAGGAGCTCTAAGGACATGGTTGTGTGAAGGCCCTCTTCTTCTGGGTTGTAGACCATTTTATCTTCATATAATAGAGCTAGGGAGCTCTGGGGGATTTCTTTTATAAGAGCACTAATCCTGTTCATGAGGGTTCCACTCTCACGACCTAATTACCCCCAAAGTCCCTATGTACTATAATCACCCTTGGGTATTAGGATTTCAGCATACAGATTGCAGCAGGGGATCAGGGGGCACACAAACATTCAGACCATAGCAGAAAGTTCTACAAGTTTCTGACAAACAACATGAAACTCAGAGAGGAATTTTGGGGCAAATGTTAACAAAGTTAAAACATGAAGAAAGTGACACTAAGTGTTAAGTATCTCAGTTGTTGAATAAAGATTAGTATGAGACTTTATCTACTCTTGGGCTTTGGGAATACTAGAGCCAATTGAATCTCCACCCACCCACCCCCTTTTCTTTTTGGCTAAATCAGTTTGGGTTAGATTTTCAAATACTTGCCGCTAAATGAATTAAGATACCTATATTTTCACAAATAAGTGTTTTATCATTTTATAGCTCTTTTTTGTCTGTTCTATTAGGGAATTTTTTAACCACAAAATTTCCAATGTTCTGGAATTTGATGTTTCACTAAACTGTTCACAAGGTTGAGAATAAATGTTTTCATGTAGGATGTTTAACTTCTTGTTATGATATCCCACTTGAAAAGATAGAATGGAGGAAGTGAATATTGTGAATAATTCCATTCAAACCCCTTGTCATACTGATTAGGCAGGTAGTCTCAGAAAAATTAAGTGAATTTTACAGGATCAAACAGCTATGGTTCTAGGAACCCATGCCCTGTTAACCTTGAGTTAGTGTTTAGTCCCTCCCCAAAGCTGCAAACACAGTTTACTTAATTACAGTCAGTCATTTTGCACATAAATTAAGAAACTGATTTTTTTCTCTTGAAATCAGTTTGAGTTAAAATAAAATCAGGAAACTTAACAATATAACCAATTTCGTGACCTGTTTGGTTGCATGTAAGGAAGAGCTTTTGAATGAGCAAATTTTTGTCTTTTTCCTTTATACCTAATAGAATAAGTATCTCTTTATTAATCAGAAAGCCTCCTCACCTTGGATTCATTGCTTACAACCCCTACTAACAGCCTTTTGAGATTTTATCACTAAAATATCCAAGAGGAATGAATGTGAAAGATCACGATAAAACAAGTGATCAGGAATAGATGAGAATTAGATCTTCAAGGGAATAAAGACAATGACTGCTATTTTTTGTCTTCTGAAAATATTGTCATTACCCCACATCCTAACTACAGCAAACCTCCCCAGGTATAAGAATTTTTGTACTCAGGGGTGCCTGGGTGGTTTAGTCAGTTGAGGGTCCACGTTGATTTTGGCTCAGGTCATGATCACAGGATTGTGAGATGGAGCCCTGTGCTAGGCTCTGCACTGAATGTGGAGCCTACTTAAGATTCTCTCTCCCTCTCCCTTTGCCCCTCCCCACCACGTGTGTGCTCTCTCTCTCCCCTTTTCTAAAAAAAGAAAATATTAAATATTTAAAAAAAGGAAAGAAGGAAAGAAAGGAAGAATGAATTTTGGTATTCAATCAGAATGATTGAAACGAATTTGAAAGTTTTTTTAGTTTCGAAATTTATAAAATCATGTTTCAAGCATTTTTTCTTTGAGCATGCTTCACATGGGCTAATATCTAGGCTTCTGTTAAATTAGCCATATGTGTGAAAACTAAAACTGGAGGGAAAGCAGGGCAATTTTGCCATTCATATTCCTTTAGAGAAGATTTTGTGGACATAAGCAGTATGAATTCAATGATGTATTAAATTTTATAGGCAGCTTTATCAGAAATAAATACATTATGAATAAGAAGAATCCTTTATATTATTATCTGATTATCAGAACAATTAACTTTTCCCCCTTTCAACTATATGTATATTAAAGATTATATGTGTTTTTAGATGATTTTAATTCAGACACTTACTTACACATTTGCCTACTGTTGCCTCTGATTACAGTGGACTCCTTCTTCTTTCAATTCTATGTATACCCATTTTTTAAGTCTACCTCCCACAAGTTTTTAACAAGGCCTTGGCCATTTCATTGTTCTCATCCCCTTCCACTCTGCACCTTATTAGTTTTCTCCAGTTAACACTGTCTCCTTGTTGGTCTCAGGTTGGTAAGCTTCATTCTTACTCATTCTTAGATCCCAGAGGCTAACATGTTGACTGCCATATGTTAGTTGCTTATTAGTAAGTGTTAAATGAATGAATGAAAAAACAAATGAACAAGTATTTATTAGGTACTATACCAGTTAGCCAGGTATGCTGTTACAACATATTGCACAATGGGTGGTGTAAACAATGGAAATTTATTTTTTTGATGGTCTATGAAGCTAGATGTTTGAGATCAAGGTATTGGCAAGTTTGGTTTCTTCTGAAGCATTTTCCCCTGACTTGTAGATGGCTTTATACTTCTTGTGTCTTCACATGGTCTTTCCTCTATGAGTGTCTATATTCTAATATTCTTTTGTTATGAAGACACCAGCCAGATTGAACTGGGGCTCACTCTTATAATCTCATTTTAACTTAATTACCTTTTTAAAAACCCTGTCTCTAAATTCAGTCACATTCTGAAGTCTGAGTATTAGAACTTAACGTATGAATTTTGAGGGGGACACAATTCAGCCTATAAAAACCTTGTGTGTTAGATTGTGCTAGCTAACTATGCCACCCCATAACTTTTTGTCAAGTACTTCTTTTCCTCTATTAAATTAACCATCCCAAATCACTTTTTCATAACTCTGTGAAGAATCAGCAGTGGCCAAAGAACTCCACAATTACTATCAAAGCCAAAAGCTCATCAGTATAGCCATAGTAGATGGCCCAGAGATGGTGACAAATGCATGTAACACTATTATAGCATTGGGAGCATCCATTAACACAGTGTAGAGCTACTATGCAAGAGCAAGAGATTCTATTTCCATTTCCAATTTGAGCTTTTCTAATTTCAGGAAAAAAAAATCTAACTAAGCTCTGATATTAAAGAATATACCTCAGCTTCCTGACTTTATAAGAAAAAAAAATCATCTTTGGTATTAATTTAAACTTGAAAGAACCAGATATGTGGTCTATAAAAGTTATTTAAGTTTCTCTGTTTCAAGCAGTCTCCAATGTATAAAAAATACGGAGTTCTAAAGATTCCTTTGTAAATCATGTTTTGGGACTCAGATTGCATTTCACCATGGAAACAATGTGTTCACTATTGTCCCTCTGCCCCACTCTACAAAACAAAAATGTTCAATATACACTGAAGCAAAAGCAAGTATGAATCTAGTAAAATTATTACCACCACGAATCCTAATTTTTAAAAGGTAAATTTTATTTTGAAAAATATTTCCCTTCTTGTGCTTTTCTGCTTTGGGGATACTCATGCAGGGATCTTTTCAGTTCCATAAATCAGGGGAAGGATCTCATGGGTGGGGCAGAAGCTCTGAGAGGGAGGAGGCACAAAGCTATAAAGACCTAGGACTACTTCCTTCTAGAAAGATTCAAAGTCATGTCTTAATCCTAAGCTATTTAAATTTATTATCAGATATATTCCTAGAATCAGAGGCATGCCAGAGGAGGGGATTGTATTTGGATAAGAGTGGTTCACCAACCACCACATTTTTTGGTATCATCATGTATAACACACATTGCATTACTTAATGTTTTTAAAATTCTGTACAGACAGCACACCCCCCTTAAAGCCTGCACCAGTACACTGTTCTCATCTCCCAGATCAAATTCAGTATAATGGAAAATAGAGCTGGTTTGGTAAATACTCTCTCAGTTCCTAAACATGTTATCACTTCTAAGGGCTGCTAGTTTCTATTCATTTCTGGAATGAATAGAAAACAAATATTCCTATGCCCTTCATCTTTACTTTCTCCATCCTTTGGAGAAAAAAAAATTATATATATATATATATATATATATATATATATATATATATAATATATTTTGAGATACATGAACAACCAGTTAAAATTCAGGTTGATTTATCATAAACAGATCCAGATTAATCCTAAATCCATTCTCTCTTCACAGAGGAAGATAATTCAAGACATTTGACTTCAAGAAATAAGATTTAGGTTTTGAGGTAGCTAACTCTAAAAAGCCTTTAGAAGAGAGAAAGAGGTTACTAACGTAGGAATGAATGCTGTCAGTGATTCCTGACAAGGGATTCAGGAGAAGAAGGAAGGAAAATCCCAATGGAAAAAAAGGAAAAGGAAAAACATTTTATAAATCCCCAGTAATTACTTATAAAAAATGTACATGTTAGACATATAAGTCAAATATATCATATCTTCCTAAAATGAGTTTTATTACTAAATGTTGATATTAATTCACTGAGTGTCTTAATGGAATGTCATTATTTATTGCTTCTGTAATAAATAATCTGCTGTCTTCTTGTAGGCCACGAAATTTAAGGTTTCTCATTTTTTATAAGTAAGCTCAAATTTTTCAAACCATTACTGAAATAAAACATATAAAATGCAGTCTAATTCATATTGTCAATGTTAAAAATAAAATAGCAAGTTATTAGCAAAATGAGTTTATTTGGGAATAGCAGAAGAGTTGCAATTTGGGACAAGCAAATTGTGGCAAACCATAGCCAAGTCTGACGAAAAAGGGAAGATGAACTTTTATTAGGTTTTAGGAGGAAATTGAGGAGTGTTGTTTTGAACAAAAGTTCATTGGAGAAGAAGAGTTGGAGGTTGTGGGTGCTTCTCATTGGCTGCAAGCAGTTATTAGTGAGTTGTGGCAAGGAGAGATCTTCCTTGTTTTTTTTAAAAGAAGAAGATGAAATTCCTATGTGAAAAGTGTTCTCTCTTGTGAAGATAAGATCTTCCTTTTTCCTGCTGGTCATGCAGGCTGTAAGAGGTACACATGTGAGTGTACCCAACTCTACTGTATTTATTTTTTTTAAAGGTTTTATTTATTTATCAGAGATATACAGAGAAAGAGAGCTAGAAAACAGAAGTCGGGGAGAAGGAGAAGCAGGCTCACTGGGGAAGGAGAGTAGGGAGCAGAGAGCCTTATACGGGGCTAGATCCCAGGATCCTGGGTTCATGACCTGAGCCGAAGGTAGATGCTTAACTGACTGCACCACAAAGGCACCCCCCAACTCCACTTTAAATGAAGTCTCCTAATTCATTTTCACAATATCTGTACTTAATACAAAGACGATCTTAAAAGTAGTCTGAGAAACAGCATTGACTTCTCAAATATATATCGCTGTTATTTTATCACAATGCAGTACAAATTTCATACTATTCTCAGTAGAACCAGTTTGCTGGAACACAATTATGACTAATATAACTAGCTCTATCAATGTCCTTTCCTTGCAAAATTTTGTAAATGTAATCTTTGAAAATTTTCTATATTCTTTCAATAGTTTGCAGTTTTATAATATGACCAATGAAAAGTAAGATTCAAAGTAAACAAGGCCTTTTAGAATATATTGATAGACCATCAATATCAGAAAGCAAATGAACTAATATTTTTAAGGCCTTTTATGTGCAAACATGGGGATTTTTTAAAGAAATAATTATTCAGTGCTGTGTAGGTTTTGAAGGAGTTCATTGAAGAAAAACAGCATATGAAAATTCCACTACTGGAATTTCTCGAGCTCTATTATAAGAAAGAGATCTATTTTGTATGTATAACCTAAGGATCCCAAGACTTCCAGGCTCCTAGAATCACACATTGCACAGAGCACAGGGGTGCAAGAGCACATGGCCACGGGGCTCCCAAACAGACCAGGTTCCAGCCACTCATCACTGACAAAATCCAAAAGTGGAGAGACAAGTGGTGGTTTAATAGAAATTTATTTCAGTGAGGCCAACACCAGGAAAACAGCAAACTAATGTCCTAGGCTGTCTCCCAAATGCTGAGAGTACCTTCTAGGTTTATATAAGAAAAAAAGGGGACAAAAACTGGTGGGTATGTGTAGGTGGGCAGAAAAGGTCAAGTGAAACATTGTCTTGGGGTCAATTGTGTTCGGTCTTCCTGGCTTCAGAGAAGTTGCAATTCTTGAGAGGTAGTTTCCATCCCCATCACACGATGCTTTTCCCACCAGGTCTTTTGCTTGAGTTGAAAAATAAGCTGGAAAGAACTTAATTGGTTAGGAAGTACAGGCTAAAGTCAAAATGGAGGCTGTTGAAGAAAAGACTAGGTCCTCTTTCAACTCTTTAATAGCTTTAATAATTTACCAAGTTGCCTATTCTGTGGGAAGATAAGCAACCTTACAGCTATTTCTAAGGAATCCAAAATGGAAGAATGGGGGGATAAGTGAGTACATGAATCTCATATTCTCTTGGCTTTCCTAAGTATCTCTTTCAAAATCCCTGCTCCTACTGAATTATCGATCTAGTTTACCATTTTGTCATTGATTATCCTTTCTTCCTATTTGGTTGTCTTTATCTTTCAGTCTTTGCAGCATTTTTAATACGTTCAAGAAGACAAAAAATTTTAGCGAAGGACTGCAAGTAACAAGGCATGATTATAACAACACAGGACAGAAAATAGCTTATTACATCCATTCAGCTTAATATCCTTCAGTCATCTGGTTTTGGAGTTTATTACTGGAAATAATTCACTTTGGACTACACTATTGTTGGAACTTACTCTTTGTTTTGTTGTTGTTGTTGTTTGTTTGTTTTTAACTTTATTTATTTGTGGGAGAGAGAGAGAGCAGAAGCAGGGGAAGTGGCAGGCAGAAGGAGAAACAGCCTTCCCGCTGAGCAAGGAGCCGGACAGAGGGGCTTGATCCCAGGATCCTGGGATCATGACCTGAGCCGAATGAAGGCAGACGCTTACCGGACTGAGCCACCCAGGTGCCCTGGAATTTAATCTTTATTTAACTTAACTTTGTGTCCTTTTTTTATTTAGACCCTTCTCCATTATCTCATTTTTGTTACTTCCAGAATCCTTCACTCCAGTTGCCCTGTTTTTCAAATTCCAAATATTACATCACACCAAACTAAAATATTACCTGTATTCATAATCTAGATCATTATCATAAATAACCATTATGGGGATGCCTGGGTGGTTCATTCTATTAAGTGTCTGCCCCTTGGTTTTACTTCAGGTCATGATCTCCTCAGGGCATGGGGAGATTGAGCCCTGTGCCAGGCTCTGCACTTGGCAAGGAGTCTGCTTGAGACTCTCTCTCCCTCTCCCTCTGCCCCTCCTGCTCATGCTCTCTCTCTCAAATAAATAGATCTTTAAAATGAATAAGTGCCCATTATAGTGCATTCCCTCTTTAAAAAACAAAACAAACATTTCTGGTGGTGTTCTAATTACTTCCTTAGAACAATCAGCAGCATTCTTTCTTTAAATATTTAAATATTTATTTATTTATTTATTTATTACAAGTGCCCTAATTCTTTAAATCTTCATAACCACATTATCATAGAAGTATCATTATCCCATTTTAAAAGTGGCCTTTGGCTCAGGTCATGATCTCAGTGTCCTGGGATGATGTCCCACATGGGCTACTTGCTTCTCCCTCTGCCTGCTTCCCCTTCTGCTTGTGCTCTCTCTCTCTCAAATAAATAAATAAAATCTTTAAAAAGTGAGTATATTATACATCAGAGAGTATAAACTAAGGACCTAAGGTCATACATTTATTAAACTGCAGAATATGAAATTTGTGTCATGTTTGTTTGATTGCAGAGCCTCTGACTTTGACTGCATAGTATTCATTTTTATTTATTGTGTAAAATTTAGACATATATCTATATAGTTATAGTTATAGCCCATTTAACACTAATATATCAAGTATTTTCAGGGAGGATAACTAGCTTTGGTGAGAAATGTGCACAAATTGGTATTTTTTTGAATGTTAATCCTCTTTTTAAAAATGAAACTGCTTTGATTTTATGTAAAACATTAGTAGCAAATATCTCCTAAAACTTTGATCTGACAATATAATCCTAATTATGCTCAAGAAAACCTAGAATGTTTAAAGGTAGTAAAAATTGGAATCTTTAAGTGGCAGCTTAAAAAAGTTCAAAACTAATCAACACACAAAAAAGGAAAAAAACCAAAAATATTTCTCTGCCCAAACCCTGACTCAGCTTCCCCTTATTATTGGCTTGGACACCCTGCAGATTAAACTGCTATTTGTGCAATTTACTGAGTCTGGGGTGAACTCAAACTCCTCTACTTCACACAATTTTGCTTTCAAGTTATCTTGTCAGGGAAGCTGACAGTCTCAATGATGTTGCTTTATAGACTCCTTGGCAAAAAATAGGATGTTGAAAATCTACCCATCAAAAACTAACCCACAAAAGTTTGCTGTCCTTGGGTCAAAGAATATTAAATGTGCTTTATCTCATATTGTTTGAGATACATCTGTGCATGTAAACTCTTCAGAGTCAGTAAATTAGAGGCAGTAAGAAATGAGGAGGGGGGAAGCCAGTTATTCCAGCACAGACCAGGGCTTTATGCATAAATAAATAAATAAATAAATAAAATTTAAAAATAGGCCAGCACACAAAATATTCCTTCCAAACCTATCAGTTACATCTTTAGTGATACTTCACTTATTTAACAACCTTGTTAAATTGGTCTGTTTGACTTAGACATTATTAAGAAAATGAAGAAAAATAAATACTGCTCCCTAGGTTATATGCACATTGCTGCCAAATTTCCTAATATTGGATTGATTTTCAGAAAACAGTAATTGAAAATTTGTATGTATGTGTGGGTGGGTGTGTAGGAAATATGACATTTCATCCCAGTTGAAAGGCAATTACTATTAACTACCTTATATTGGTTGTTCTTACCTATTTTTCATCTAATGATGTCCAACTTCTGTTTGATGGAATCTCATTCTTTACATATTTTAAATTACTTATTGCAATTCATGCCTAATGCTGTGTTATTCATGCACATTGTTGAAAGTTGATTACAGCATTGTGATAGGAGATACAATTAGTACTGTAACATCAATACCACCAGCTTCCATTCTGTTTTTTCACAAGTGAATTAAAACAGTGTTTAATTATGATATTTCTCAGTATTCATTTTCTGGTTTAATAAGGATTCCTGATAACTGCACTGATTATGTGTGCATGATAAATGTTTAATAGCAGAAAATGAACTTAGTTATAAGTACATTTTTTTACAATAGGAAACAAATGCGTATTTTTCTTTTTACTTTCCCCCTTTGTATTATTTATGTAGGGGAACTAAAAATGTGTAAAATGCCTTGCTAATATACTCTTTTTTTATATTAAGAGAAAGAAGAGATGTGAATACATCCACTTAGATATCGTGATGTACATGATTATTCATAGTGTGCAGATTGTTACTATTATTTTCAAATGGAGAGAAATTCCTCTAGCTTCTTTACAAAACTTTAAGCGTAATAGTTGGTGTGTCAGGAGAGGGTCATGGATATGCAGACTTAAATGTGGTGAACTCTAGCCCAGGTTTTCTCTAAAAACATGAAAGAGCCCTGGTGATTATCAAGTTAACAGCAGGCCTTGTCCCAGTAGTCTCCTGTCAAAAGTAGTTGAAAGGTGTGTGAACAGCAATTAATCACTCTGCTACTTATTTGCCCTGACAGAAGTTAATTAAATACAGTTCACACCTCTACTCCTACTTTTATCATGTCTTCAGAAGGTCCAAATGACTTGAGTGGGCAACGTGCCAAAGAGGAAAATTATGCTGGAGGGAAAAAAGCAAATGGACCTTTGTTATTAAAAATAAGACAAAAAATCAGTAGAAAGAACAGTGGGCCAAGTAACTATATTAACATTTTAACACTGGGTAAGCTTAAATCCTTTAAATGATATCTTTTTGTAGAAATACCGTAGTGGAGGGACACCTGGGTGGCTCAGTTGGTTAAGCGGCTGCCTTCGGCTCAGGTCATGATCCCAGCGTCCTGGGATCGAGTCCCACATAGGGCTCCTTGCTTGGCAGGGAGCCTGCTTCTCCCTCTGCCTCTGCCTGCCACTCTGTCTGCCTGTGCTCGCTCCTGCACTCTCTCTCTATCTGACAAATAAATAAATAAAATCTTAAAAAAAAAAAAAAGAAATACAGTAGTGGAATTTCCCACAAAATATTAATATTCTCTTTATAATGAATTTTTAAGGACATTATACAGCTCTTAATATTGTGAAAAACAACATCTAAGGTCACCTTACAAAGGTGGCAAAAGATATTTACAGGTAAAAGTTGGATTTTGTGTACTATTTGAGAGGAAGATACCATAGTTCTTAATCAGTATCTCTCCTGCAAATATATTATTAAAATTGCTAATCTTGTTTCTAGTTAAGTATATATTGACATAATGACAGTGGTCTTGAATTAATGAAGTTTTCTCCAGTGAAATAGCTAAATATTTGTTAATATATGAATTTGGAGAAATTAAAAGATTTTTTTAAAATTGACAAATTTTCCCATACATACACAAGTCTACTGTTGTCACATTCAATAACTATAAAAGAGGATTTAGAGATAATACACATTTGTGTTATCATGTTATCCATTGTCAACATAAATTACCTGTCTTGCCAACCTCTTTCTTATGGAAAAAAGTCTAAGCTATGTTCTATGTATTTTAAATACAGTTGGTCTAAATATATTCAGTGTCTTCAGAATTATTTCATTTATTTAATTCAGTAGGTATTCATTCAGCAAAAATACTGTCTTCAATGCTGTGTTGACTTCTAGAGGGGATTCACAGAATGTACATGGTTTTGCTGTTAACAGAAAGCCCATAAAACAAGTGCATAGTACAAAAGCACATGGATGAGAAGGGGGATTCAGAAAAGGAAAAGTTTAATATGGTATAGAATTTTCAAAGAAAAGGAGGAGACAGGGACCTCAGACCTCATTGATGAAAGCAGTCATAGACACTATAATTTACTATTTGTGAATAGAATCAGGTAATCATTTACAGCCCATGTATCTCTGGGAAATCCTCAGAGTTCTGCAATACATGAGTATGATGGAATGTAAACCAAACAGTTCATCCATTTCTGTCTAGCCTTCTTTTCATCATCCCACCTGCACAGACCTCTCTTCGTTGGACAAGAAGCAGATATTTTGATCTTGGACTATTTTTTAGTTCTCCATCTCATTCAACCCAGCCACGTATATATATCCCTGCTCACTTTGCTGCAATAGCTGAAGACAACCATCTGTATATATCTGTGCCTTCTCAGTGGGACATGTGAAGCAGGCCACCCTTTCTCTTTATTGGTCTACACATCAGTTCCACCATACCACTTCCAAAGGTTTTGTATGTGTATTTGAATATTTTTAGGCATATCATTTCCTATGATGTAATTCCATATAATTTCTCCAAATTTTCAATAAACTTGTGTCATAAATATGACTTTCTGTGTCCATTGAAACATAACTAAAACATTCAGCTATCTGATCCCCTGGCTATCTTGTTGGATTCCTTATTCTCCTTCCTAATCTCCCCCTATGAGATTTGCCACCCATCTTTGAACAGTTGAGAGCAGTTATCCACATGATAGATTTGAATTTTAGTCTGGAATAATTCCCCAATATGTACTTGTATGTGAGATAGGAAAGACAGAATGATTTGATGAGGAGAGGACTATGGAAAAAAAAAGGGGGGGGGAGAGCTTTAATATAAAATTCAGTAATTTCTGTTGACACCCTTAGTCACCAAGATAGGATCTATTCCAATCTCCCTTATCATTCTGAATTGTGAAATACCATGTGAGAATTGCATTTTTTTTCAATTCTTTATTGTATAATTCTTCAACCAAATGTGTATTTGCACACATACACATAAATGCACTCGCCTAGAGAAAAATACTGATTCTCAGAAATACTGCAGTCTAAACTCTGCAGAAGGAACAGAGTTCCTTATTTTTTTTGTCTTTTAGTTTGCTAGGCATTTATCCTTCACAGAGAAGTTATTATTTTTATGTAAAACATTTACACATTAGTTCTCTTTGATCTTCTCTTCTAATTATTTATTTATATTTAAGCTAGAGATGGGTGAGATTTTTCCTTCCACTTACAAGAATATCTAACTTTATATTTCAATACATTTTCTGATTAAGGTCCTAAATTTATGAATTTTTTCTGAAAATTTATCCTATGAGCTGTTGAATGAAGTTTTTTCTGATTATTCTGGAAAAGACGTCCATGGTGTAATTGCATATTGGGTATAAATTTGTTCCTCACTTTCTCTCTTGTTAAAATAAACCCTGTTTCCTTTATAGTTACCATGTGGAAATCTGCAGGTGATACATCTTGATTGATTACCCATTCCCCGACATTTTATTTTAGTTAGAGACAGTTCTGACCAGTTAAATCAAAACAAAAGTGTATGGTAATTATTTCTGGGAACACTTGATTTCCCAGAAAATGGAACATATATACTTGATGCCCTTCAAGTTCTGGTGTGTCCAATCAACAATTTTCAGAAACACCTGTTAATAACCATACAGTGAGAGAGAATACTTCTTTCAGAGACTCTTAGCAGTGTTTCAGAAAGGGGAGGTTAGAGGAGGAAATTTTTAGAGTTTTAGGGTCTGAAATGTCAGGGCATATGACATTATAGTTGTGGATTGATGAACACCAAGAGGTGAGAGTCTTGAAGTAAGCCTTGATAAGCAAGAGTCTGTCTCCATAAGTTATCTTATCCAGGAACAAATATTTGCTGAAACAAATAGTTAACTTATTTTTGCCTAGTCTCAGTATTATTTAACAGAGAAATGGGAATATTTGCTTCATCTTAGAATTGAACTAGCACAAATAAAGCATATTTATTCTCAGAATTGTTTAGTATAAGGATAGGAATGCATGTTGACTCAGTTCCCACTACCTTTATGATGTAATGTTGGCAGCTCCATCAGACTGAAGCAATACACAAGGGAAGGGCCACTAGAATCATAGAGACAATTGCCCCAAAATTTTGTACCACTGAACCAATGACACCATCTCTCTATCTTTGGAGTTTTTATAACATGGGAAGGAGAAACCCTAAGCTATTTAAGCCACTAATTAGGGTTTTCTATTACTCATAATTGAATATATTCCTAAAATTACATGCAAAACCAAGCATATGACTTTTTTCAATATTGAGAATGCTGTTTATTATTATTTTAAATGACCTTTTAAAAACACCTGTTTTTTCAACCACATCTTAAATATTTCCATGACAGAATATGTGAAAAGGCTTAAAAATCTCAAATATAATCTCTCCTTCATTAGACTCTTCCTGAGGTAATCACACCAGTATGAGTTTAATGCTTCTGGGTAGGAAAAAAAGTGGATGCACTAAATCGGTAAGTTTTAGGAGTACTGAAATAAATTCTGAAAGATGGGATTTGTTTTAAGGTTAAGGTTCATTTACATGCTACCTAGAGTTTTGCTCTCACATCCCTACATTTGGTCAAATAGGATGTTTATTTTATGTTAAATATGCATTGAGTTTGTTTAGCTAAGTTTTCCAAGAACTATAGGGAATACAAATTATTACGTTAAAGAATAAAATTCTTCAAGGAGAAACCATACTTTTTTTCTAGTTGAGTCCCCATAAACTAGCAGGGAGATTACTGCACTGTAGCATTTTAACAAATACATGTTTGTTGATTGAGTGAATAAACATGAATAGATGAATGAGTAAAAGGAAAACCAAGTCTCATATTTATCCCCTACCTGTACTTGTCTCCAGACTGAAGGAATTGTAATAATGGGTCATTAGTGGCCCTTCCTTCATGCAGAGCTAATCTCCCATGGCGGTACAGGTGAATTAGGAGGTGTTTGGTTAGAAGGTGTTTCCCCATGTAAGTAAATGTTCTCCTTCTTCTTTAGGAAGCCCCACCCTGTGGGAGACAAGTGTTATCAGTCTCAAGCCCAGGGCTAGCTTCTTGGGCACATGAACAGTGCAGTCTGTACCAGGTTCTGTGCTCATAAGGAGACCGTGTGCTTGGCTTTAATGCTTTATGGCCATTGTCTTGATATTCTTAAAAAAATCATCTTTGAATTTGGGTTTTATAAATGAAGTCTGATTGGACAATGTAGCACATTGGTAAGGGGCTTGAGATGTAGTTTTGCACCCTCCTGTCTCTGTACTTTTATGGTACAAGTTCTTGGTCAGCTGGTCCTCAACTCCTTAGAGAGGAGAGCCAAAGCTTCCCTGGAGAAGAAATTCTGTCTGTGGACAGCAATCTCATCCTATGCTCCACAGTTCCCAGACTGTCCTTCAGGATGGCCTATCCTACAGATTTCAGATTTGCCTTGCCAGTTCCCACAATCTTGTAATATATTTCTCTTAATATATAGTTCCTACTAATTCTCTTTCTCTGCTTGAACTCTAACTGACACAGCAC